>VZTT01056186.1:42349-52881 GCA_013400855.1 Buphagus erythrorhynchus
ACCTATACTGTATTCTAAAACCTCAAATTCCAAACCCTTCACCATGTGATATTACACACTTCTGTTGAAACTGCACGCCAGTGATTCCAGTTCCATCACTCAATTCTGGAAGCCTTCTCCAAGGCCTCAAGTCAAAAGCAGTGTTCCACTGGGGATTAGTGCCTGACAGCACAGAAAGTTCAAAACTCCCAGCTTCAGGGTTCCAACAATTGTCAGTAACCTGAGAGAAGTGTTATCTCACATGAAAACAATCCTTGGAGTGTGCTGTTGCAATAATTAACTGACAACTAGAAAAAAAAATACTGTGCACAGATCTATCTGCAGTTAGTCCTTTACACAGCATAAATTAATTTTCTATTAAAATTGGTTTAACTGAGACATTTAAATTTTGTTTAGGGGAAAAAATGTACATATTTCAGACCAGATTCTTAGAAGTAGTCAGTTACTAGAATGACAAGGAAAATCTGGCTCTCAGTCCATGTTTTCCTGTGGAAATGTGAAATGTGGTAAGTTATGTTCTGTTCCTATCTGCATAATAATATATTCCCCAAGGAATGAGCTCTTGTAAGTTCCAATTCTGCATATTAATTTCTTAGATAAAACATTTAATCATAAAATTGAGAAAAAAGTTGAGTTAGTCCTGCAGGTGCAGGGTGGGGCTTTCCTCCTCCTCCTCCTCCTCCAGTGAGCAGTGGGCTGATTAGAAAAGCAGGTGCATTGCTCGTTCTCATGTATGTGCCCCGATTATGGGAAAGGCTGCCATCAGCCCTCTGGTGAAATTCCTTCAGTGATGAGCCAGAGACTGTGTTTGATGTATCTGTGCGTATTATGCAAGTCACACTCTGAGCTAGTTAAGGTATAAGAACTTTGCTTGGTATTTTATGAATCATACTAAAGATATTAAATGCTCTCAAACACTTTCTATCATCAAAGAAGCACAACGTTATCTTTTGATCTTCAGAAATAACAGATCCAAGGGTAAGTAAAACAAATGTGTTTTCTTAATTGATGAGCCAAGTGAAGCACACTTTAAAGGCTTTAGAGCCACAAGCAGTAGTTGTACAAAATAGAAAAATTTTTGTTCTGTCATCTTGGTATATCATATAAACTCAGATGAAGTCAGTTAAGTTGAGACACAACTAATAAATGTGAGACAGATATAAGAAAATCACTTGCACTGGAAAAAAATCCTTAATATCATCAATGTTATGCTGCAGGTTCTCCAGTCGTCAGAGTTATGTTTCATGCCTTTGCCTCAAAGGAGGAAAAGTCAAAATTTGAAAAATAAAGTTATCTGAATATAGAAGTACTTTTTAACCTGTGCCCTTTCTGCTGTACAACTGAAATGAGGTGGTATTTATGTAATTTTAAAATCATTGCATTTTGATGTATGGGTGAAATGAGCTGAAACATGGAAGTACATTTTCTACTATAGCACTCTGGAAAATAAGCTATTGCAGTCAGTTGTTTTCTGGAGGAAAAAAGAAATCTTATTATGTTGAGTTACTGACTTGAGGCTGAATTAGTCTGCTTGGCAGAATTAATCAAACATTGATTCTTAGGCTAACTTTCACTTTACTGTGTGAATATGCGATGGCAGAGAGAAGAGTCTCTACTGATGAGGTATGCACACTGGCTTCTCTCTCTGTCTTTGCCTTGGCAAAGCTTGGAAAAGCTCTGAACTGAAGCCACAAGGGAGCTAGAAGGAATTAAGAGGCAAGTCCCGTGATCAGAGGCAGCAGATAGGAGTCATGTGCAGTCCAGACATTTGTCATCTAAGTACTAAGAGTGGGGAAAAGTCCTGTGGCTTATGTCCTTTTGTGATGTGGAAACCCTTTGTGGTTCTACTTGGTTATCAGCCACAGCTTTTCCTCTTTGCAGGAGGGAGGATAACTCTTTCTAAGAAACACAAATTCTTGAGATGGGATCGTTGCAATGGCACTCTGAGGTCTGGACACTGCTCTTGGACTAAGACTGGGCTTCTATCTTTCCTCAGTATATTCTGGAATTGGAAGATGTTAAAACTGAACAGGGTTCTGCTAGGTGGCTTCTAAGAGTAGGTTAAAAGAGATAAACTCACAATCGCTTTAATAAGATTTAAGACTTGCTGAAATATTCCCAATGTTTGTTGTACGGTTCATGAAAGAGTTTGTTCTAGAAGAAATACTTTCCTCCTTCAGTGAAGACAATATTTTCAGAACTTTTAAAAAATTAACTAATAATAAAAGTTGTCATGGCTGGACATTGTCCAAGGAGGGGTGAATTGCAAAAATTAATAATTAGACAAAAAACAAAGATTAAATTTCTCCTAATAAAAAAAAATATAAAAGAGTTGTCAGTTGTATGATTAAAAAGATGTCTCTTCACCTGTCAAAGCTGATTGTCTTTTTAGGTACAAAGACTCAAAGCAAGGGTTTGCTCATGTTCCTTCATTGTAAGGAAGATATGAATAAAGTACCTAGTACTCTCAGTGCCTGTGTTTCTGTAATGCTAATAATGGTAGGGACATGGGGGATTTAAATCCATAAATAACTTCAGTGAAAAGAATTGACTTCTTATCCCTCAAGTGACCAAATTGATTTTTTTACAATGTAGAAAGAGAGAAGGTGCCATTAATATTGAAGGGCAATATGTCTGAATGGTTCTTGTGTGATTTCTTCAAGAAAAGGCAACCTCTCTCTGCAGCTAGTGAATGTCTGCTATACACTTCAAACACTTTACAGCCCTTATGTGCTAAGGTTAGTGGTAAGGGCAAAAGCAACAGTCAGTACACTTGGTAGGTTATATAAAATGCATTTATTTTTGTAAGAAAGTCAGAGCCTCACACTGCCAACATTTTAATGAAATATCACAGTTTCTTTAACAACAACAACAAAAAAACAACAGTGATCTGTTCTGTAATATGAAACTAGAAACTGATGAAATTAAGAATGAGGTGCAATGTCTTCAGCCAAAAAGTGTGTTTTCATATATTTAAATGTAAAACAGTGTGGTTTATCCATCCATTTCTCTGCCTGTATACAAGGATGACAGAAGAGTGCACCCCAGGGAGCTGGGTTTTGTGCCCCCTGTTCTGTTCCATATACACAGGCTGGCGGTAACCTTGAGATGTAGCTTTTGGAGGACAGATTCAAGATCAATTTTTTCCAATTCAGCTTCTCTAACTGGAGCCTTAGCTGATATTACTTGACTATCAGGGTTTGTTATGCAGGGTCTTGCCAGCCACTGCTTTGGTATGAAAGGAGATTTAAATGAAAGCTGAGTACTGAATTTTATTCTGAAGCCATCTGTGTGGAAGGGCAGGTAATTAATTCTGCATGCAGATTAAAAGGGATAACTGGACTCTGTTGGAGAAGCAAACAGCCTTGCTCTGGCTGCTGCCTGGGCAGCACAGAGACCTTCTGCTCCCAGCACCAGGGACACCAGACCTCCCTGCAGCCTGCAAGGCTCCCAGCACCTGGACTGGGCAGGACCAGCTCCTCCTCAGTGCTTATCAGCCTGCCCACGCTGCACAGCAGCCTCTGCTCTAAAACCAACCCTTTTGTTTCCATGAAGACAAAGTCCCAGAATCTAATAAGCAGCTGTGAATGAATGCAACACAACAACACTGACTCGCCTTCATTTGCAGGTTGCCTCTCGCTAGTTTGTTTTTGTTGCTTATTTGAAGTGCTGTCATTTCCTCTCCACAAGCTGGCAAAATCCACATCCCCCTGCTTCTGGTAATGAAGTGCAAAGCTAAACTAGCTGACAGGGTAGTTTTTAAATGGAAGGCATTTTTGCTCTGGAATTTCTTTAACACAGAGGGTGGCACAGAGACCCAGCTATGAGTTTACTACTATTAAATAACTGAAATGCCTTATGAAATGTCAGTGGGGATCTTGACTAATTATACCCACTAAACCCCTCCAATTAAGACGTTTCTTTCCACCAGGGACAAGAGGCCAGATTCTGTATCCACGGTAACTCCACAAAGCAGGTAAGAGACAGATTCATTTATGCTCCAGCAAGAGATAGTAGAATTGATACTTTTAATTCCCTTTTATGATAGTAGCCCACCAGAAACCGAAAAATGCTTGTCAAAATTATTTATATGGTAAACTGAGGTAAGATGAATAAAGATTTATTTTACAGGCCAAAACCTCTTAAGGAGCACTCAACAACAACTTGGGTTTCTCATACTGGACAGAGGCATCACTGCTGCAGCAGATTTGTTGGATTCTGTCTATCATGTTCTTTGCTGAAACTGAAATCACTGCAGTTAGATATTTAAAAATCTGGGCCATGACTTTTTTTAACATAGCGTCACAAGGAAGGTGCAAAAGCATAAAAGCTTCAGCCTTCACCTTTAGAGCATGTTCAAGGTGGCAGCACACAGTGTAGATTCATTGCATTTTATTTATGTGCAGCACAATCCTTTGAGCCCTGACCTCTCATTATAGCCAATATGGCAAATAAAAGATATAGGTAACCAGATGAGACATATGGAGGAAGAATAGCAAATTTAAACCCATACAAAAATTATACAAGTTTAATAAAACCTACATACCCATTTCATAGCACTCTACACAATGGAAGACCTTCCCAAGACCTTGGAGAATATGGCATTTTCACAGTCTTGCTAAGGTGGTTCACATTCACAAATAATTTTTTGATGCAATGCTGAGTCATGCAGGACTCAGTGTCCATGATGAGAGGGAAGCTGAAACCTCACAAGAGGATGACAATGTTGTGTGATTGCAATTAACCCATGAACACTGGCTCTTCTACTGAGAGTATAAAACTCTTCTTAGCTACATGCAAAATTTACATCCTTTTATCCCTCTGAGATTTATGGAGATCAATTTTTTTAATTCCTTTTCTGGTGACCTTTCAGTGTCCTTAAATCTATCTTTAGAACTCTAATGCTATGGCCAGTTATACCAGGGAGATTCTGTTGTATTTTCTAATAAAGAATATTAAATATATAATAACAGTAAATATAAAACGTTTTAATGAAACAGAAATAAAGTGGAAGTAAAAGAAAAAAACCACCTACTATACCATTTTTTTTATTTAAAGTTTTAAAGTTTGGGGTCAGATACTAAAACTGAAGTGCTGGAGGGTCTACAGGCACAGCTGGCACAGTTTTCATGGCACTGTATAGCCACAGCCCACAGAACTGCAAGTGCCCATCTTCAGGACACACCTTTAACCTGACACTAGTTAAAAGCATCTCCCAATATTGTACTGCCATGTTAAAAAAAAAATAGAAAAGAAGTTTTATAATTTTTTTTACTTTACAGTTCCACGGAGCTATTGTGGCTACATACCTACTAGTGATATGAAGGGTTTTGTGGATACTACTAACATAAGGCATCAGCTCAGAGTTTATATGTAAGGATAAACTGGATATTCTCCAGGAATATATTTATCCAGGAGCGCTGCTGCATCAGCCCTGGTGACATGTGACACCCCTTGGCTCTGAAGCCTACCATGCTCACACTCAATTACATTTCTGTAGCAGCACTGGAAGCTTGTGTCCCTTCTTCAGCTGCCAGCTGGGTGTTCACAGTGCTCTGGTGTCTCAATGGAAGGTGCTCGAGTTTCTATCAGTTTGATATTTATGCTTTACATTAACGATTACAAGTTTGATTCAAGGTTCTCTTTTTACATGAGAAATCAGTAACATTCATTGAGAGAATTATATTGTCTCCCCTCTAAAAGATTATAGCTGTTTTGGAGTAATTTCAGGTGTTTGGGTAAATGCCTTTTGTTGACATTAACACTTAATACTTTAGGTATCTTTCCACACATTTTTCCTATTGCAGGGAACCTGCAAGATCATGCAGAAGACTATTCAATTTCCAAAATGCTCTTTTTGTCCTATAGAAAATCAGATGAGAAGATGAGAACTTAAATACATTTCTTGCTTTCTTTCCAGATTCACCTGCTGTCAGAATCAGTGCACCTAACACAATCACAGCACACTCATCCATGGCAAAAATTTTGGATGACCTTCACATGGTGGGGCAGGGCAGGACAGTGGCTGATCTCCAGTGATGATTACACTGAAGGGTCTGCAAGGCCTGGCAAAGGGATTTAACCTACTGTGACACCTACATTCAAATGCTACTTACAGTGACAGAATAAAAATGTTTAACATGCAGGCTTATAAACTAGTACTTTCCTCTTCTATCTTTTGACAATAACTTTAATCAGAGTGATATTTGATCCTATGAAGCTGATTGTCTGCAGTTCTAGAAATGAGTGAGTACCTGCTTCTTTCTCTTACGTCTTTCAGCATATATGTGCTTTACATCAGAAGAATTATGTGATCTGGTTATTTTAGCCCATTAAGCCACCTGCTTCCAATTGCTTCATTATCTTTGAATTAGATAATTGCAAACCCTAATCCTTGATATCCACTAATCACCTACTTGAAGTATCGATCTGAAGCCCTCAGGTCTCCTAGGGATGAGAAATGGACACATAATGACATAATGCTTGCAAAGAGAAACAACTGGAAAACATGCCATACTGACAGCTTTGTATAGGAAATGGCACCACCAGTGGCCTTACCTGCCTCCCAGCTGTGCCTGGATTATTAAAACATCCTCCATACAACCCAACATATTCCTTTCTCCAATGGCTGCTGGCTCTGGCTTTTGGATCATATCCCATTTAACAATCAGCAACACTGCCTTTTTTCCTTCACAGCTTCCAGAAAATTACACATGAGTAATCAGAACAAAACCCGTGATGTTTTTTCTTCCCTGTTATGTTTCAGAAGAGTTTCATTAATGGGTTGGAATCACAATCTGCTTTTCTCTGTTCATATATGCATCCATGTAAATAATCAGGGAGAAAGAGAAGTTCAACACAGGGACTAGGTCCCACAGATATCCAATTAAACTTTGCTGGGTTTGGTTTCATTCTGGAAAAGAAAACCTTCCAGTCTCAGGTTTTCACAGCTGAACCACAGGCATGTACTTTTCATAAAACATATATGTATACTCTGTGCTTTACAACCTAATTGTCATCTCGGGCCCATATTATTCACATGTTGCACCAAAGTCTGCATTTTAAAGGCATTTTGAACAAAACAAAACAAAAGAAAAAAAAAAAAAGACAAAAAAATTCAGCAGAGGCTGCAGAATCAGAAAGGTTATCAAGAACTAATTAGCACCAAAATTCTTCTGTATTGTGCCATGCATTATTGAACAGTAATGAATGCTTTGGATTGTCTCACTGCTTAATTACCTGTTTTGAAAATGAATTATTAGTGAAACAGAAATTTTTAGCTTGGAGACCTTTTGTTGTGAAGACCTCTATGTTAAGTCACCCAAGAGAGTGTTTCAGCATGTAGTTCAAATCTAAGTACCTGCCTTCCCAATTATCTAATAATTTGTTTCTGCTGCATAGTCACCCTGGGTGCAGGCATTATCACAGGGTAGAGACAGTAAAAGGAAGTGAGAAAGTACCAGTGAAAGGAGAAAAACACAATATAGATAAGAAAAATAATGGGGCAAGCAAATCCTTAGTGTCTGTATTATAACATTACCCCGTGATTCCAAATCACTGTCTGTAGAGAGCAATAATGCCACATCAACAGCCTTACCAGGGGCTCACAGGCCAAGGTGTAAATAACTTCCTGCTGGGAATGATTCCCCATTTTGCCTTTGGGGAAAGAATTGAGCAAATGGTAGCAAAGGATCTCACCCTAACCACTCTAGTGAGACATTATAGCAGCTTTCTGATGTCTAAAGAAGGCAACTTAAGACTGAAGAGAGACTTTTCAGGAGGGCATGTAGCAACTGAACAAGGGGCAATGGCCTTCAGGGAAATGGCTTTAGATTAGATATTAGGAAGATATTCTTTACTATAAGGGTGGTGAGTCACTGTAACAGGTTGCCCAGAGATGTTGTATACTCCCCATCCCTGAAAGTGTTCAAGGTCAGGCTGGATTGGGACCCTGAATAATTCAGGGCTTAGTGGAAGATTCCTTAATTATGGCAAGGTTCCATGTTGGAACTAGATGGTCCCTTCCAACCCAAACTATTCTGTGATTTTTTGATACTATTATTCTATCTTGTTGTGGAAAAATCAAGTTAGACAACTGGACCATGTAAGAAAAGAAAACAGACAAAATAGGAGAAAGAAGATTTTAGGATATTGATGTAAAACAAGAAAAGAAACAAGTGCCTATTTTCAAGTGAATCACTTTAATTATGTTGAAAATAAAAAGTCTTCCCAAGACAACAATCTCTGTATGAGTGTCTGCAGTAAGGGAATTGTGTCATAGCCTGTAATGTACTTCTGTCTGCAGAGGATATTGTGCACAGACAAGTTATAATGATAGAGCTATTGGTCCTCTAGCAACTGTGAAGGGAAACATCTAAATATTATCTCAGATTCTGCAATGTGAGGCTCCAGCCTTTCTGCTCTTATGTTGTAAACCTGCATTCTCTTCCTCTCCTGTAAGATGCCTTTAACAAGAGATATTTGTTATTAGTAACATGTAAATTTGCTAGACCAGCACCACTTGCATCACAGTAGCTGAGTACCTGCTAAAGGGTTTACTATCCACTAACACTGCTATGGCTTATAGCTTGTCTTCATATATTTTTCTGAGCTGAAACACAACATACAGGAAAAAAAAAGACATAAAAAAGGAAAAGGTTCTCATTCTGACTTATATGCATATATCTAATTTTGTGCCATTAGCATTAAATGAATTGCTGTTTCTGCTGGGAGTTGAGAGCCAGCAAGTTTCGGAGCTGTTGCTGTGCCTACTCCATCAGGGAAGGGAAATTTGTGTGGTAAACAGCAGCTGCCTTTGATGAGGTTCATAACATGTTTATTGGTAACACAGCCCCTTATGATGCATGTCCTGTTACGTATTTTAATATAGAAAAATCCTTCAGCCACCTTCACCATCAGCTGAAGGAACTCACAAGGGCTTCTGAGACCGTCACATTACTGATATGCCCCTTTGCTTCAGATTGGTGTCCATGTTACTCATTAAATCTTCAACTTCTTGAGCACTTGGCTCTTAGTACTGAATTAATGTAGATAAGAAGAATTTAATTTATGCCAGAATTTTTTAGCTAACTGAGGTGTTTTGTTCCTGGTGAGCATTTTTTATGTTCCAAAGCCTGTGATACCAACTGGTCTTTTTAAAGACCCTAGGACTTGAATTTAGATAGAAATATTAAAATCTCTCCAGTTATTTTAAAAAGACAAAGATTTTACATAATCTTATATTAATACTGCAGAAATAAGAACATTTCCGATTCTGGCAGTATCATCTATTCTCATCTATTTATTTATATGTCTAGGAGTTTCCTTGTTCCAGTCTTATCATGAAAAATCAAATCTGCTTAAGCTTTTAGTCAGCTTCTCATGTTTTATAAGAAGGACAATGGAATTTAAAAACTTTAGTACATTGCTACATTGACTAAATGCCTGTAACTGACAGGGATCCTGATTTTTCTCTCACAGGATCATTCTTGGCTACATTTTCAGGTTACCCCTTAGGCTTTACTCCCAGGGAGTGGAGGAGGTGTGACTGACTGCAAGCATTCCCACATGAGCTTTCACCTACTGACCATCATCTGGAGGCACAGGCCAAAATCTGATACCACTGGGAAAGCTTTTTGCTCCTGCCAAACCCTGCAAGAGCTGTGGAAATGGAGCACTTACAGTACCAGGCCATTTAGCAGCGTTGTTGCTGAGCAGGTCCTCTTCTGTGGTTTGCAAATCCCTGAATCCCTCCTCAGCTCATCGAGGGGAGCAGACACAGCAGCATCACCCAAAAGACTGACAGCTGTGATTCATGCTGAAGTGCTTCCTGCTGGGGCAGATTGTAAGCACTGAAAAAATGCAAGTGGCCTCTTCAGACAAAAAGGCTCTTTCTTTCCTTTTTTTTTTTTTTTTTTCTCTCTCCCCTCTCCACTTCTGATGTGTCCTTCCTGTAGTGGGCACAGTTAGTCTTATCTCTCCTTGTTCATTAAGCTTGTTGGAGGTTTATCCCTAATTTGAGATGAAAATTCCTACAATAAGGGTGAGTACCCCAAAGAAGGTATATTACCTATCCTGCTCTTTGTAGAGAGCAGAAACATCACAAAGGTAAGAAATTCTGGCTTTCTCCACAGAGCACAGAGCCAGCATCACACAAAGGAAAGCTGGGCACAGGGGTCTGATGCAATCCTTCTGAAAAGCACCTGTGTTTGTAAGTAAGATTTAAGTCACCTGTACCAGGGATTTCCAATCCATTCCCCACCAGTTGCAAGTGACTGCTCATCTCTGCATTTATTGGACCAAAAAGTGAAATAATGATACCTGACTTTCTTCCAGGGCTAGGAGATAGCATCTTCATAAAAAGTTCTGTGAAGTACTTTTCAATACATAATAAGCAGAAGGGAACAGAAATTCTGAAGTTATCAAACAGCTTGATCTTAGAGAAATACATTTTCCTTGAGAAGAAAGGAAAAAAATCACTGTCTCTAACTTACAAAGACTGAATGGGATTCCAGAGGCTATCCAAGGTGAAG
>VZTT01056188.1:4098-25266 GCA_013400855.1 Buphagus erythrorhynchus
CTAATGCAAATCACAGAAGGCAGAGACTGTGACCATAAAGCGAGATACAGACACCATTAGCCATGTTGGCTGCATTATGAACCAGATCAGGAAACCAAGCCAGGTTAAAAATTAACTCAACAGAAGGTTTATTTTTAAACTGATTCATTTACCAATCACCTTCACTGACTAGCTGCACAAAGGCTTGCAATTGTAGAGGAAAGGCAATGGATGGGATAGTGGCAGAAGGGAAGGGAAAGAAGGATGCAGTCTTCTTTCAGTCTGGGCATTTTTTGTCTCTCCTCAAGGACTAAACTACCTTGCAGACAAGGGTTGAATAAATACCTAAGTGAATAAAATTATGTCTTACATAAGTTTTCCAACTTTTCCAAACTACACTAGGTTCTCATCTTGTGACATCTTAGACTTATTCCCTGCAGCAGATGAGACAGTTTGTACCTGGCACAAGCAAAAATGAACCCAAGTTTCTTAAATAGCCAGCTCATGCTCATAGTCAGCCAATTATTTTTTTTAAATTGCCCTTCATTTCCTTAGCTTGCTTACAGTGTTCTTTCTCATAAGTCCCCAATACTCAAAGTACTGTTTGACCCTCCCAAACTTAGATTTCAGCCATGTCCTCTTGCTCTTAATCTTGTCTAAGTGCCAATATTGTTTCTCTCCACCAAAGAGTTGACCTTAAAATACAAAGGCACTCAGGAGCAAACACAATTTTATCTGGTTTGCTGTACAAAAGCTCTTCGATATACCATCTCATCTATAATTTCTTCTTTCCAAGTATCTGCTCCCTGCTGAATTATCTGAATTTGGAAGCTATAAGTTAGCCCTTATTTGTAGGGAAATTGTAGGAATCAAAAATGATCATTTAACTCATGCATTCCAGCATTTTTGGGGTCAAAAGTTGTTCTAACTCCTTGCCAGTGAGAACAGGCAGTGGGGACTGTTAGCACGCACACACTCAGCACCACTGGAGAGCATCATCTGAAATGTCCCTACTCAAAACTCCTTTGGAGAAGCACTGAATCTGCTAAGGCAGCAAATTCTGCATAACCCACAGAAACATTACTGCTTGGAATTTGAAATCATCTCAGAGCTAGAGTGCAACTGAAAAGGGGGAAAGAACATTTGCCCTGTAGTATGCAGGACCTAGTGATTTGAACTAGGGCTCAAGTCAGTTCTTACACTTCCCAGATGTACCTAGATAAAATATTTGTCCCTTTTTTTGTCTTCTTCAATCAACACTGGATTGTTTTCATGAACTCTGATGGCTGCAGAGGAGAGACTGCAGAAAGACTTGTTTGGTAATTCAGTGGGCAGGGAAAGTGCTTACCAAGAGCTTCTAGGTCCAAGATCCAACTGTTTGTCTGGTACACCTTCTTAGATAACACCTTTTCTCTAAATCATTTTCTCCGAAAACAAAAATGGGATTATGTTATTTTTGCTCTGATCTCAGGCTACATAAATGTTGGAACCCCTAAACCTTTCAACAAATAAACAAAACAAAACAAATAAAACCCCTCAAAACAGGGCACTAATTGTGTTTTAGCAAGTCCTGCCTGGACCCTTCAGTTTGAAATCTTGGAATTTTGTTTGACAATGCTGACCTATGCAACTGTGTCTGTTTCATGAATAGGACAAAGTCTGCTGAATAGATGAACTCTGTAGATGTTAATTATTGCTGATCTGGGTTTTTGTCTAAACTGTTCTATAGAGCTTTAAAAATGAGGCAATTTTGCAGTTTTGGAAATTTGAAGTGAAATAGCCTAACTTTCACATGAGAAATGGCTTTGACTCTTTGGTCTCCCTTTTCAGCTGTCTGCTCCATAATGCCCAATGAATTCTCTGTCTTCACATATACATTGTCAAGGGAGGTGTAACTCTTTGCAGACCGTGGAGACCAAACATGTAGGTCTGGATAGCCCTTTTCTTAAAAAAGACTGCAGGGAAATGTCCCTCTGGTTCATTAAATTAATGAACAGGCAGAATGATTTGTGAAAAACAACTGTTTTATAGGACCACCACCTGCAGTACGGGCTGGATCCCACAATGTGGAAGAAATCCAGAACATTTCAGATTAATTTCTTGACATTTCAACCTTGTCCTGCACCCCATCCACCAACACAGAACATATTCAAAATTAACAGATACTTCTGGCGACACACTGCAGCCATGGGAAATTGGAACGCAAGTCATGCCATATCTACTGACAGCTAATAAAGTACTCCACAGCACTGCTAAAGATGAATTTCTATGTCTAAAGATCAAGTAGCTTGGTCTGGGTTTTGCTAAATAGTGCTGAACTTTTGGCTGTTTATTCCCAGCTCTGTGATGTAAGCTGCCCTCCCTGGGAGCCATTCCATACACATGCACTGCATGGAAAGCGTTACCTAGTAATAAAAAACATATGAAGCTGTGAGATCAGTTCCTCTTTCTCCCTCCCCAGGTGTTCCTTTGTGGTTGTGATTTGTGCACAAGTCTATAGAAAACGTTGCATATACAAGCCAAGATATACAAAGATCTCAGGCTCCCATATATAATTAATATTTTAACATTTAACGTTTGTAATTAACGCTCAAAAACTGACCATTGCTTTGGATCCACTGTGTTTCAGAACTTCTCTATCCCAAGGCACTTTTTCAAATCTTTCCCCCAGCAACCTCATCAGAGGTTTACGTTATTAAACTTTACCTTATGATCTACATTTTTTCTTCNCTGCATGGAAAGCGTTACCTAGTAATAAAAAACATATGAAGCTGTGAGATCAGTTCCTCTTTCTCCCTCCCCAGGTGTTCCTTTGTGGTTGTGATTTGTGCACAAGTCTATAGAAAACGTTGCATATACAAGCCAAGATATACAAAGATCTCAGGCTCCCAACCCCTACTTAAGCGTCTTACTTTGGGATTCTATAAAAGAATGGGGAACCTAAATTCCTTTGTAGGTCTGGCCTGCAGGATCCAGTTTGAATGTCAAGAGAGTGAGGTTTCATATAGCTGCTCACTGGCCAACAAGCACCCTGAATTTTCAGCCCACTGGATTCCATTCTGGAATCACTTGGCATTCAACTAGCTCTGGTTTTATTAGATAAATACATTAATGTGCTTCATATATAATTAATATTTTAACATTTAACGTTTGTAATTAACGCTCAAAAACTGACCATTGCTTTGGATCCACTGTGTTTCAGAACTTCTCTATCCCAAGGCACTTTTTCAAATCTTTCCCCCAGCAACCTCATCAGAGGTTTACGTTATTAAACTTTACCTTATGATCTACATTTTTTCTTCGTAAAACAAAACAAACACAAGCACTAGATCTTTAACTGGTCGTGGATCTTGGCTTTATTCTGCCCAATAATGTAGTTACACTTCAGTTCAGGATTGAAACTACTCAACCTGCAATTACACATACTTTTCTGAGGTAAGGAGGTTGCTGCATCAGAAACTGATCTGAGAATTAAAACTATTTGCAGTATCTTGGAAAGTCTGTCCTGAAGTGCTCATACAGAACTTTATTTCCATAGGAGTTTTCTGGAAAGATTTTTCGTATTTTTTTTCTGATAGCAATATACATCCACTGACACTTGCAATTCCTTCTCCCTTCATGTCACAAGAAACTTTTGCAAGAGTATTATTCAACCCTCCAAAATGGGTAGCATCATTCATCTTAATAAAAATGTCATCAAGACCTTTCAGGCTTCTATCAGAACCACCTCCCTGCTTTGTTATAGCAAGCAACATATAGTTTCTTTTTTCAGCTCTGTGTACATACAACTTATTTTATTACTTTGCTTATGGAAAACTCACAGGGGCAAAATCCATCATTTCCCAAAATCGCAGTGTATCATCTCGTCCACTTTTCTTTAATCACTGGAAGAGGTCTATCATGCAAATAGAACTAACTTTCTGACATTTTTTTTCCTATCAGTCCTGCAAGGCACTTTGGTTTGTTTTTTCCCCCTTATATGGTTCCTTACAAAACCTGTGCATCAGATGCAGAACTCCTTGTTGCATGATTGTGTTCATGATAGGAGGTTACAGATGCCCAAGATGAAACCAGGCACAATAAGGAGCTATAAATCCACTGTAGACTACTAAACACAAAAGAATACCTGAGCCACTGGTCAAAGAAGATTGGAAGAGTATACTGAAAAAATGTTTTTTTTTAAGTATTCTCCATTTTTATTCTCTTACTGAGTACTCATTATTGGCCACTGCAGGGGAAAAGATGAAGAACTCAATGGAGCTTTGGACTAACTCTAAAAGGATCAGTCCTGTCATATGCATTGATAATTTAATAATGTGTACTGATAATTTTTTGGATGACAAATTTAAGCTACACAGCCAAAAAGATGCACAATGTCTTTTCCAGTTTCTATGCCCCATAAATTCTCAGAACAATTCTGATAGTTTGCAGATTGTTTTAGCTATGAATGCTTGATAAGAACTGTACAGGTGTCTGCTGATTCAAACACACACATCACGTATCTTATCCTTAGCCTGATCTTTATTTTGGTCTATTTTCTTATGCTTTAATCAAAATATTCTTTATCATCTTCTTTTGATTTTCTTGTTTAGATTTTTGTGATACTATCCAGGTTCTCCTTTTTAAAATTGATTTTTCACCTTAGTTATTGTTACTTTTATTCTTACAGATTTATAGCATTTTTTACATTCATCCTATTTTGTATTCCTTTCTGAATTTCTGGTCTTCAAAGTCCTCCTAATGAATTAAGTTTTGTATCTTCGTGTATTTCTTGTCTCAGTTTTGGAAATAATTTCCTATTTTATTTTCTTTTGAAACCACAGAACTACCTTCACTGCCTTTTAGATTAATTAGAATTTTTCTCATTGTTTTCAGAGAAAAGGAACAGAGATTTGTCCCTTGTACTTACACAGGCACAAAGCGTGCCTGCCTACAGGGCCTGAGCTCACTTTAAGGGAAGCAAGAGCAGACCATTGTGTTTAGGGATCATGGCTGACACACAGCCTTGGCTAACCCAGGCTAGCACAGTCACTGACAGAACCATCTATCTGCCAGTACCTCAAAAAAATCTTTTTCACAAGCTGCCTCACAGAAGCCATGTGATTCAATGCTACTCTAGGTGACCAGTTGGGTTCTATGTTTATTCACAAAACTTTCTCCTCTAGACCCCCATGTTTCAGTACAAATTGTATCTGGCAGATACAAGAGTTAATCAGAAAGGACAAAAGAATTCACAAACTAATTTAAATTCATGACATAGTAGTTTGAGCATCAGCAGATGTCAGCCATTATGTGGCTGATTAAAATTTTATAAGACAATTGTTTGTAAGTATTTTGAAAGATAAGTGTGTCCCTCTTTACCAGTTCAATGGGATGTTATGAAAACATTAGTGTTTGAAAAAGTTGGATAAAAGGTGCACTCTTATCAACTCTGTGTACTGTGCTCCTATGTATGTATGAGGGATGCAAGATACTTGAAAGAAGTCATTTAGATTTCAACCGTAACAACAGCTAATCATGAAAGTACTGCATCTATCATGTTTGGCAGATCAAGGCCATCATGAAAAATATTAATTAATTCTTGAGACATCTAAAGAACTTAGGGAAAAAAATGTAACACAGAACTCTATCATTTTAAATTGCCATATATTACTTCCCATATTTCTTTCTATTGCAATGTAACTAGATGTCCATCATAAAGGAAAAAAATTGCTAAGGATAGTTATTCAACTGTTGTTTCTTTATATTATGGTAAGAGGCCTCACTGTTCCATGACTGGTATCTCACTATGTTTGGCTCTACACAGAGAAGCAGTCCCAGCCTCAGAAAAATTCCCATATTTGAAGCAAGATTTCTTTATGACTTCATATATACTAGTGCAATTAAATACATAGAAATATCAGGTATTTTAGAGAGAGGTATCATCTGGTCTGATAAGTTAAAGTCAGAGGAAAAGATTTGTCTCCTTGAACAGAAGGTTCTGAACTTAGTCACAACAGCAAGTGTCCTGTAACAACTACCAAGGGATTCAAAATTCCTGCAATTCTGATTAAAAGGACAGTCAGTATCTTCCTACAAACTATAGCCACTTTTTACTTCACTTTCTCTCATTGACCACATGAAAAACCAGCTGAAGAAAGGATGAGACACACTCTACTCCTTTCAAAAGCATCTGAAAGAGCTAACTTAAGACTTAGGCAAATTTTCTAGGCTGCCCTTTAAGCTGATGGAGGATACAGGAAGCTTGGTGTGGTGTCTGGAGCGGATCAGCCATAGCAAGCATCCTTTCCCTGCTGTGCATGGGTGAGGGGGACCTGGGAAAAAGGCTCTCCCAGGCAGCCCTGGGCTGGGGGCTGAGCAGTGTTGAGAAGCCTGGGTGCTCCTGATGCCTGTCCAGGACAAATCCAGCACTTAACCAAGATCTGCTGTGCTATTTTCAAGGCAGAAACTCAAGCCAAAGGTTTGAATCAGACATGTTCAGTTTTCTGTGTTTCTAATTACAGTTTGCAGTTTTTATGTTTTGTTTCCAGTCTTTATTTTTAGCCAGATGATGGGTCATTTTATTATTAGAGGAGGTGATTTTGATTAATGTTTTTTTAATTCTGAGAACACAAAAGGAGGTTTCTGTAGAGCTTTGTGTTCTTGGTGAGCGTGGGAGACTGTCAGGGCATGCCGCTCCTCTTCACAAATAATTTTCAGTGTCACCAAATGTTGGCCAACATGCAGTGGAGGGAAGAAGGACATTTACAGCAAATAGTGTGAGTTGTCCAAGGTTAAATAGAAGGGTCTATCCCTGGTACTTTAAAGTCAAAAGTCTCACATACAGAGAAGTTCAAAGCCCCAGTCTGAGGATATTTTTATCTCATGTTCCATGAAAGCCTGTCAAAGATTTTGTTTGTTTCAGACATGAAGCTGGTCAAACCTGTTGAAGTAAATCAGAGTTTTTCCATTGACTTCAGTGAGAGATGAGTCAGTGTACTGTTCCCCATTGTATCCTTATGGTTTCCCAAGGCATGTTTTCAAATATTGTAGCTAATGAAATTAACAGAATCAAAAATTCCTTGCTACAGGCAACGGTGTCAATCAAAGGTGATTCATAGCTACTACTACTTTGGAGCTACCTCTTGCTTTAGCATTCTGCAAATCCCTTTGCTCCATTTTCGTGTTGCTTGACAGTTCAGAAGTTGTTTCTGAATTAACTTACTGGAAGACACATTGGTGATATTTATACAAGCTCATGGTGCTCTGCCTGGCTGCCCTATGAGCTGATCTCATATTTCTAATGTCCACAGTGTTCTGTTACCCATTGTTCTGCATTAAATATATTTGCTTTCTGAACTATTTACCAATCTATAAATGCATCAGCAGATCCTTAATCACTTCTGTGTATTCTCAATGCTGTTGATTCACTATCAGTGCCTATTTCAAGTCTTTACTCTTTTGCTAAAATTCTGAAATAAAGGCCAAGTCTTGCAAAGGATCTGTATATGTTCAAATCCCTTCTGACTATGGAGTGTCTCTGAAACAGCATGGCAGTCCTCCTAGAATGGGAGTATGGAACAACGTGAAAAATGAAAGGCAGTTCTTTAGAGGATGCACCACTTTTGTTAGCACATAACATTTTTTTCTATCATTTGTTTAAAACACCCTGAAGCATGCAATTAAACCCTCAAGCATGCAATTAAATTATTTGACACTTGAATTTACTTTTTAAATTATGCTTATTTGTCTGTATAATTTCCATACATAATTGTTTTGAATTATTTCATTAAACCCTTTGTTGCACATGGTTTTAATTAATTCTAATCTGTATCTCAGGCACATCAGAATCAATATCAAATAGCTTCTGCTTGCATGTCTATCTACAGAAGGAGAACATTGTCCTGATTACAGCATTGAGACAAGAGGAGAGATGAAGAACTCCAAGTTTTAATAATTGAAAGCACTACAACTGTAAGGTAGAGTGTTTAAAAATTTCTGGTATACTCTAGAAAAACCCAAATGTACTAAGTAATCTTTCTGTGCACAGTCCTTTATACAAAGAAATGGTATTCAAGCTTTTTTGAGGTTTCAGTCTCAGTGATACTTATGATTTCCAGAATGGATTTTTTCTCCTCACTGACAGTGGTGACAATCAAAACACGAAGTCAAATACCTGTGAAACTGGATATGCTACTGAGTGAAACCCTTTTTTGTTTAACATGATGCTTACGTACTATACATTTACATTTCCCAGCAAACAATTTGTCATTGACTTAACCTGCAATTATTGCACTGTCTTACACTTTATCATATCTAAGACCATTATTGTACATTTTTGCAAAAGCTGGTACATCCACTGATTGCATCACTCTTCTTGTATTATCATATTCCTGTTGCTATTTCTTTCCCATTTTCAAAAATATTGTCCAGAAAACTGATTTTTCCTCTTTCAACTATGGAACAACAATCATCGGATTTTTTTTTATATTTATATAGGTTAAGGCATTAGTGATCACAAAGAAAAAGCCTTTTTCAATTAATCATTCTCTTTACAGTTGAAAAAGATTGTATTGTTGACAATAGAGAGTTTTTCTCTTATGAAGATATATTATTATTATTCTGTGAGAGAACTTCAGAAAACCAAACTGTTTTAAATTGTCGTCATGAGAGGATAACACGTACATACTGTTTTTTTACTTTTAAAACTGCCATAATATATTTTTCTATAATTTTACCTCTTTTTCATAAAAATTTCTCTGTTTATTTCTTAGCAACTATGTTGGGACTACTATTATAATTTCATAATGAGTGATTACTTTTTTGCTTTATCTACAGCAAATCTTGGGACAGTTATTGTGCTCTTTTCTGGTACTTAAGAAATAATTTCTTGAACAAATAAAATACAGAAATTCATATTAGTCTGTTTTGGCTTATTTTAAATAATTTTTCTACTTTATATTACCTGTGTCCCAGGTTTATTCTCCTAGATATTTGCCCATACACACAGGTTGTTTATTCAATTAAAAAAAAAATAAAAATAACTAAAACAATCGCAATCTTTGAACAATGGAAGCCTGAGCATATCCTAAATGCAGTTCCTTTAGAATGACTGCAGCTGTTTTGCAAATGCATTTACCACCTTTTGCATTTTAAAAGTCCTTGAAATCTTTGCCATGCAAATTATTAAAAAGTATTGGGAGCTTTTGATTTTGAACATGCTGCATAATGCAAATTGGTATTGTTTGAGCTCAGTTGCACATGCCTTTCTTTTCAGACAGAGCTTGGGGAAATAAAGACACGTTTGGAAAAGAGGCTTTAGATTCAGTCACTCATCAAACCTCCCCCTGAGAAGCAAATCCTGTCATATTTGCATAAATCACTATCAGTCCTTGGTTCTTTTCCTCTCTTTTATTAGTAATACAAAAGAAAAAATCTTCCAGCAGTGATCTCAATGTTGCAGCTGATTGGTGTCCAATTTTTTGAGGCAGAATTTTCATTTCCCTTCAAAAGACTTCAAAGCCTCAACCTGTCCTGCCTAAAGCCCAGAGAAAACCTCTTTGCAGTACCTCCCCCTTAGCTGGGAAGCTTCATCTTCTGCAGCCCCAAGAGCAGCTCAGAAAATATTTCCATGTTGCACATTTCAATCCTGCATGCTGCCCATCAAAACTCACCAATACACCTAGCAGCATTCATAGGTCCCAAGAATTTTCTGTATACAGAAGAACTAATGAAATTTGACCAGAAATGTTCCTGGACCATATATGTAAAACTAAAGATCTGTGTTAATAAAATTCTGTCTTTTTTTTTCCCCTTTAGCAGTAAAGATCTAAAATAAACCTAAATGCATTATTTATTTTTTCAGGTTTGCAAGACAGTGAGATCTTCAGAAAATCCAAAAGACACCATTTTTGAAGGAAGATTTGTGGATAGGTTTTACATAAAGATTGGATTTATTTTGACTGAATTCTACAGTGAAAACAAAGATCAATTAAAAGTTTCATTATTTTATGTTTTTGTAAAGCACTGATTTGTTGACTGAGCCTTTCTTTCATTCTGGCAACGAAAATATGAATTTTGTAATATTACTTTGAAATAAGGAATGGATGGTCTCCCTGTCTGGATGTACCAATATTTTGGCCTTGACCCTGCCAACAGTAGCCATAACAAAGAAAAAGGTCGAGTAAGATATTGCATTCCACCTATCCAGCTGATTTCAGACACACATCTAAACCCACTAAACACCCCTGCAGCACAATTTTCTGGGCTAAAATGCAGCTACAAATTATCTACAGACCCAGACTCACTCAGATTTCTACAACAGAAGCTTTGTACCTTCACTCAGCTGTAGCTCTTTAATCATGTCTTTTTTTGAAGGCTAAATTTAAAAGCAATAAAACACAAATTAAATAAAACTAAATTTTATACTATGCTGTTTGCCTGGCAAATCTTCTGAAAGAAATATTTGAAAGTTTACCAAATAGATCAAGTAATGATATTTTCCAGACTCTGGTTTTATCATCATGTATTTTAAGCAATGATAGATGGCTTTCAGCCATTATTGGTCAGATAAGTACCAGTTAAAGGACTGGAGGGTTGTGGTGGTGATATTTCTGCCATTGGTTTAGTTCTAGTCTAAGCTGATCTGTGTCCCTTGTGATGGTTTTCGTTGTTGAAACACTGCTTCATTTGTTCTCCTTCTACTGGTAAAAACAGATGGGCTCAAGTCTAAACACAAAGGAATCGAAGACTGTGTCTGAGGGCAAAATGAAGCCCACGTGACTTCACAAATTAGGTTATATGTTCCTTGACATACAAGAATACACATTTTATATTTTTTCATAAAAACATTTCAAAAACTGCATGAGACATATTAAAGTTGCAGATGTGCCAAAGAAAAGAGACTTGGACTTTGTGTGTGTCCTTTGCATACACAGGGTAAGATTTCTTTGAATTTTTCCAAGTCCCACATTAAAAAATATATTAATCTGTGATTATACCTAATAATTTTAACAGACATTACTAGTATTTGACAGTTTTCCATAGAATTCATAGATGCAGCTATTTATTTTCAGAGATTCTGGTATTTATGCTACAGCTTTTTGAGTTAATAATAAGAACAGGATGGTATTAGTACATAAGTTCTCATCCCACTCCAAAAAGAATGAGTGCTCTGAGTGTGATTCCAAATATACCTGTCTCTTGGGTTTCTCTTGTATTAACTTAAATTACAATGAGCCATAATAGTGCATATTTTCCCTAGAACTTGGCTGTGTCTCAGGTCTCTCTGATGGCTCCTTCTCTATTCTGCTTCCCTGCCCACTGGTGCTACTGAAGTCCCTTTACTCAGATATTGAAATCAAGTGTCAGTGAAAAGTTAATTTTGTAAATGTTGAGAAATGGGTTTTCTTTATCAAGAAAGATCCTCTCAGCAAATAGTCCATAAATGAAGATATTGTTGAAGTTCTGGCTTCTTCTACAATACATTAAAGCAAGACACAAAAAAAGACTATTGCCTTTTAGGCAAAGGGTGTTACTTACACCTGGTCATAGAGAAAGTTTTCTGTCAGTTGGCTGTTTAAATTCTGGAATTATAACATTATGCTAGATTTTGTAATTCTGAATTCAAATTCAGATTCTAGTCCTGGTTTGGTTTTATACCAGTCTAAATGCATTCCAGAAATAAAGTTTCCACACCCATATTCTATGCCTATAAGGGTGAATATCCATATCAAAAGAAGAAGAAATGATCCTTCCAGGAAGCAACAATGGCATGTACAGGAGTAATTTGTTGTGTTCTAGCATCTTCTGTTATTGTCAGGAGCAAGGCTCCAGATCTATGTTTACAAGCAACGATTACGGTGTACGTCATAGTATTTCCAAGAACCTCATCCACTCAGAGATTGTTTTGAAGGAGGCATTATTTGGTGCCTTTTGGAGCCAAATGAATTAACTGCCTTAGTATTCAAACTTTGTTTTCAACCATCTGAGCTCATATTTATAAGAGACATGTTAACTATTATTGAGATGCCACTCCCTGGAAACATTTACTCATCCCTGCAGATTAAATCGTCTAAAATACAAAATCTATTGTAGCCGATCCTGACCTGCAACATTATTCTTTCTTGGTGTGGCAAAAGGTAAAATTATTATTAGTTTATCTACTTTAATGAGTGAATTAAGAATGTGCTTTAGAAATTTCTTTATTTTTGTTCAGAAAACAATACTTCCTTAAAAAAAAAAAGAAAAAGAAAATGGAAAAGAGAGAAAAAATAATAAAAAAAAAAATAAAAAAAAATAAAAAGTCAAAAGAGAGAAAAAGGAAAAGTAGAGAGAGAAACAGGCTTTCTTACATTAGAGATTAATAAACTTTCCTGCATTAAATAGACAATGCTTAAATAAATGGACAAAATTTAGGTTATCTCTAAAAAAATTGAAAATCCAGGCAGAAATTTGCTCTAGGTTTGTAACATTTTTCAAAAATTAGATTCTTGCTGAAATTTACCGTTTTATTTCTCTTCTTCATTTGCTGTCACCTAGTGACTGATTTAATGTTATGTGCACATCCCAGTCATCTACAGCATGGGGTAAATGCAAGTTTGCATTTTGCAAAAGTAATAAGGGAGTTGATTTAAGTTTTGGATCCTAATATTGTTAATATTGTAACACAGATATGATTTGTTTGGATATTCTATTTGTTTGAAAGTAGTGCTAAATACTAGAATAGGTGGAAACTCTTCACGATAGTTAAATTATTAACAATACTCACAAAGTGGGCGTAAAGCTATTAGTTTTAGACATTATTATAAATTCATGGTGCTATGAAAAGTTACTTTACTGGAGTTCATTTTACTTATGGAACACTCAGGAAGAGCTCGATGGAGTCAGGGAACCCAGTCATGGCTTCAGCAGGAGGGTCCCCAGAGCCAACCCTGCGGCGCCCATCCAGCCAGGCTGGGCTGCCAGCCCTCTGCCCTGTGCCCAGCTGCAGGATCAAAGCGAGCTGCTCTTGGACCCCATCTTTGCAAGCCTCGGCCTTCCAGGGCTGGAGATGAGCTCTGCCATCCTTGTGAGCGAGGCAAAGCGAGGTTGGTTTATTTGCTCAGGGCCACACAGCGAGCGGGCGGTGGAGCAGGCGCTCCCGGAGCGCGGCCGCGAGCGCGCCGTGCTCCTGCGGTGGTCAGGCCACGCGCCAGTACAAGCCGAGACATTCGAGGATAAATTGGCAGCCCGCGCCCTGAGAAGTTTCCCTCCATTTATTTTATTATGTAGTGAGTGATGCAGCAAAATCCCCTGTCCTAAAAGGATATAAAATAACCGTACGCGTTCACTGAAAATTCGTATCGTTGAATGCCAGCCTGAAGAAATGGAAGGTGGAACAAAGCATCAATAAAGTAACAAGATAAATCAGCATTCTGACACGTTTTTAAGCATATCAAATGTGTACAAAAACTTTCATAAGATGGTCAACAAACCATTTAGCTCATAGGTGGCATAGCAAAGAAAATTATATTTTTAAAACTCCCCAATAGAGAAGGAAGAGACTAAAGGAATTTTGACATGGTCATTAGCTTCTAGGATGAAAACAATTCATTGATATCTATTCCACGTGTTAACCTCTGGCCCTTAGGGAGGCAATATGACTTTTCAACTTGAAGAAAACATGATTAAAAAAAAAAAACTTGAAAAATTTCCCCAGAAAATCTACTTAATGCTGGCAGTATTAAGTCATGGGCATAGCTCTGTGACTTGGGACTCTTGGAGCACTGAGCAAAAACTTGAAACTGGGCCGCTGGGTCCCTGGTGACAGAGTCAGTGTAATGTTACAGGAATGCTCATGTTTTTTAACACAGGGAACACTTCAGCAGCTGATCCCTGCTCATTTTCTCTCCCCATTCTTCTTTCCTTTGGAGAAATATCATTTATTTAATTCGAATAAATGGGCTATGCTAAGTATTTGAACTAAATCTGGGATGTAGCAATATTTGGATGTGCCCTCAACCACAAACTCAGCATGCCCGTGCCTCTACAATGTTGTCTTTGGACTCTTGAGAACCCAAGCACAACTGGGGCACTTGGGGCAGGACAACTGGATAAGAAGAAGAAATCTGCGGGCCAAGGAACTTGACCAAATATTGTGTTCCAAGAGGCAGCTCTGTACACAAGGAATAGGGGGAGCAATAGTTTATTCAAGTGGCTCAACACAAAACAGATGGTTAGATTTCAACAGAGAAAAGGACTGATGGGTAGTTTACAGCAGACAGACATCCTCTGAAGAATGAGACCCCAAAACAGATACATTTAATACCATTATATCCTACAAGACTTAAACTTCTGAAGCCAATTTGAGTGTTTCACTATGTTAATTGACAAGCAATGTTTCCTCACGGAAATAAGGCCTGTTTCTAAAAACAGTTTCTGGGGTTTTTAACACAGTATCACGGGTCAGATGTTGCCTCTTGTGGTTCTGTCTGTGGGTTTTTTGTTTTTCTTTTAATTTGTACATAAATATAAAAGAAGAATACGGTCAACCTAAAAGTTTTCAGATTTTTCTATGAGACCTTTCCCATCTCCAGGCAAGCTTCCTGCCCTACGAGGAATATTTTCCTCTAAAATTTAGACAATTTATTTCTCTTGACTTGATGCACTGTTCTTGTTTTCACATTCCTGAGAATCACTTCAAAATGTCCCTTAGGTACAGAGGAGGAAAAGTAAACTAGTGAGCTATAAATAAAAATCAGAGGTACAACTTTCCATTTTGTCAAATTTATAACAAACTCTAGAATCATGCTTTTTGGAGACAGAATAGAACTCTAAACTATTGAGTCTAAATTTCCTTTTGCTTCTGGTAAAGTGCAAGTCCTAGGCTGTAGCAGGTTTTTCTGTTTTGTTTTGCTATAATTTTATTCCCCTGGTAATCCCAGAAGCAGGACAAGAATTAATTTCAAACAAGGATCTTTATTGTTTGCATAGCTCAATACTCTGTTTAATTACAAAAACATGTTAGTTGTTTTTTTTAATTCAATTTTCTTTGAGAAAATGATGGTTCAAATTAAGGGGAAAAATATTTTTTCAAAACTCAACAGTTTGGTGAAACCTTAAACTGCTTTTCTTTATGTAGTCTAAAGTTTTGAAGAAAATATAAATGCCACCAGTTGGGAGGTTTTGGGGCTTTTTTACAGAATCAGCCATTGATTATGGTCAACTGAGCCCAGACAAGCAACAGAGGATGAATTTTCTAGTCACACTATCATGTTAATATATGTATTTATTTAGTCCACTGTATATTAAATTTTTCTGAACATGGAGGACAACAGTTATTAGTCACCAAAATTTCACTTACAGCTCAGGCTTCCATATTGCAATGAGCAGTGTGTATATTTTCACTAAAGAAGATAAACAAATGTTGAGCAGAGAAGAAAGGGTTATTCAGCTTTCTTTGAGAAATAAGAATGCAAATTAAAGTGGAAATAATCTGCAAATTTAGTTCACAGACCTAAAAGGGAGGATGTGTTCAAAAATGCCAATGATTCAGCCAAAGCTTTGGTCTCATAAGAACTTAACCTTCACTGGAAGAAGGATATTGCAAGATGCATTTCCACGTGATCTATGTTGCCACTTGTTGCAGATCACTGGAAAGTCTCCTACTGGGAGGAAAAAAAGCTCTGAAGCCTCAGAATGATCTTGAACTTTAACAGAAACTATCTGATTTGAAAATTCAGCCTAGAATACTTTATTTCCTAGTGGCTTTTTAAAACATGGTTGTTTTCCAATCATGAAGAAATAACTGCAATTTCTTACCAACATTTTAACAGAAGAACCAATGAGAATTTTCACCAGTGCCTCTGCTAATAGCACCTTTTCCAACTGTGATGCATTGACAACAAAGGGAGAGATATCCATAGGCTTAAACTATATTTTGCTTTTTGATGATCATAGAAAATATTCTCTTAGGATTCAGGAAGAAAAAAAAAACATTTGAAAATAACTGTTATATGGGCACACAAAATCTCTGTATTTTTACCAGGATATAAATGTCCAGTTAAACTCAGTTACATACTCACCTAATATACAGAACTCAGTCAAAGCCAAAAAATTATCAAATAGGGCAGAAAATTATGTAGCTCTGAGTGCTGCCCTTAGAAGACATCTCACATTTCATTGCATCACCTCATTCTAGAATTTGATTTTCATATTGTCCAACATGTTTTATATCCCAGAAATAATTGTCTACAGTGGGTATAATCTACTTCAATACAAAGTCTAAATTGTCCCATTTGCCATATTGGAAGGACAAAAAACTTCTGTAAGCCATGATGTGTATAATCCATTAATCTATTCATTTCTATGGTGTTTTTCAAAAATAAAACATTTAATAAAGGGAACAGAAATAAAATAAAGCAAATCTTGAAAGATATACAGCACAATTAATTTGATGCAGATTTTGAAAACGTGCAATTTACCATATGCAGTGATTCACTAAGCATAAATCTTTTGTACTTGAAAGTCAAGTGTTCTAGAGATGAAATCTCAAATCTGTTGAAGAAAGTGGGAGTTTCCTTTTTGATTTCTAGGGGCCCGCATTTTACTCTAGGCACATTTTCTCTTCCAAAAACACAATTCACATGGAATTATTAGAGTGGACAGATTGTATTAAAGCAGGTTCATTGTCTGTTTCTGTCTTTAGACGTGTACCACATACTGTAAACTTGAGATAATACCAAAGAGACACTCATTTGAATGGAAGAATTTCTTGACTTCAAAGGGCCAGAGACACAAAATCTAATCTTCTATTCATATATGCTTATGATAGTGAGGAAACGGATCATTTCGATAACTTCACCAGAAAATGTACTTGAAAATATATAGTTAATTTCAGAAATGAAAATAAGCTGCCTTCTATGAGAGTATTTTATCATAAGGAATATTTAGGGACTTTATTTGAAAAATATCCTAGAAATAGTTGAATAACTTCTTTGGTCATATCTGACAAGTATTCTCACTGAAATATTTCTGAATTCTGTATTCTAGCTTCTTCAACTAGAGAAATAAGTGTGAAGGTGATAAAATAATTTACTCATTGTATGTATCTAAAATTTGTTTGCATAAATGTTTAATCAAATAGTTTGGAGGCACAATTTCTGAAGAGCCAATATTAGGCCCTTGCTCAGCTGGGGGGCTTAAATATATGTTTTCTGCAAAAAATGTGAGATATGCATGCCTGAAAAATAAAAGTATTGCTGTCAGCATCAGTTCTTGCTTCTCAAATTCAATGCATTCCCAAACTTTTGTTAAAACCTGAGTTTTATGGTTAACTGTTCAAAACCCAATGTTTGAAAGATGAAGTCTGATGTAAAGAACACCACTTTGTTTCTTTCAGCTTCTCTGAGCAATCTGTGAATTCCTTCATGAGCTCTCCTTTCCTTGGTGACCTGAGATGACTTGAATTAACTGTGATGCACTATGTGGAAAACATTGTCTCCAATCTGTCCTTCCCCACTTCTCACTTTTAATTTATTGGCCACCCACCCCTCTTTTTTCTTTTTGTTCTTGTCCAAATTTTCCTATTTCCAGCATATGTTTTAAGATTAAAAAACTCTTGTTTGGCAGACAGTATAAACGCTGTACCTCAACAGATGTTTTTAGTGTCAGTGCAAGAAGCGGCCACACGCTGATGCGGTTCTGCTTGGCACCATTTCTTGTCTGGAGAGACTGACACTGCATGAATATATTCATTTTTCTGCTGAGTTCTTTTTGTCATTTTTTTTCCTCTTTTCCACTCTCATGACACTGTGGTAAATTTGGTGTTTCTGTGACTTGTTCCCTCTTCGCATATGACTTTGTTTTATAAGTCATCCAATCTTGTTTTTGAAGATGCCAATTGACCTGAATTTACCTTTGAGCACCTCTCTCTTTCCTTTAACTGTGTTACCAGGAATATGTTTTCAGGTTAACTTGTAGCCTTTACCAACTGTTTTCATGTGTCTCAATATCACTATTTCTCTCCAAAATGTATTGCTATGCAGGCACATGTATCAAAATAGTTTGGGCCTCACTAAGTACAATCCGCAAGTCCAACAGGTTTTTTTATTTACTCAGCTGGTCATGTACTTGTACAAGGGAGGTTTTTTCAAGCTGTATTTGAAACAGGGGACAGGTTATGTAAGGGCATAATAAAAATATGGCTTTTGTGAAGGCACAAGCATGATCCAAGAGAGACTCTCTAAATCTCCTTCCGTCTCCTAATCTGAATGGATTTTTCTGGCTTTCTAATGACAGGGGAGGTTCTTCTGTGCAAATTCATGCCAGGTAACAGCTGAAAATGAGAACTGGAAAAGTGAACAAGAAAAAAAATGTGAAGCTAAACATTATGAATTTAGAGTGCTTGCTGACCATAAAAATCTCTTCTGGCTAAGTGTTAGCAAATGGTGCCATATGAGACACCACAAGATTTCCCTCAGCTTGCGAAAGGCCATAATTGTGGTGCTCCAGATAATCTCATGTGGTAACTGCTCATAAAAATTGACCCTTTAATGGCAAATCTCTGTCCCATATGTTTTCTTTATTGTGCCTTTATACAAAAAGTGAAGCATAAGGTACAAGAAAAACAAAGAAAAACCAAGTGATGGGGCAGTTGATTTTCAAAGTACAAGAATATCTGTCACATCCACAGCCTCCCTATGAGGATGCCTGATGAACAGCTCTCCAGAGTTCAAAAAAGGCTTTTCCAGCTGACTCCATCAGCTAGCAACAGTGCTCTGCTATCTCCTCTACTACTAATCTGTTGCCTTGCAACCACTCACAGAAGGAATATATTCTTTTGGGCCACCTTTAAGAAAATGGAGAACTGGTTTGTAAACCCACTCAAACCATGAGGGGAAGGGTGCTGTGACCAGTGTTGTCCTCTTTCTAGTTAAAGCTTCTAGCAGCTAAGCCTACTGCTCAAACCACACATCTGTAGTACTGGTTTGGTTTAAAGAATGAGCCCTGCTAAGAGATGCATGGATCCTTTCAAAGTCAGCATCCAGAAGTGGATACAGCCCTTGTACTCCAAAGAGTTCCCCTTCATTGCCTCTCCTTTTTGCTAATCATCTGCTGGAGCTGCTTATCTCCTCTTCAAATAATGGCTGTGAACTGCCTGCTGGGTTTGGGCCCCTATACAGATACTTCTGTACCAGTGTCGTCCCTTTGGAGCTCATTCCAAAAGCCAACACATGAGGCTGCTCCACAATGGCTTCAGAGGAAATGATGCTGCTGTTTGGAAGGAGCAGTGTAGGGAGAAACTCCAAGAGACAGCCCCACTGCTCATTTTGCTGTTCACTTGCTAGAGATTCCTGCTGGACTCCATGGGCCTTCCTCTCCCTGTTTTGTACAAGTAGCTGAAGACAGTAATTCACAAGCTGGGGGAGAGATGGAGCTCAGCCTGACCTTAGATAGCACCCAGTGGATGATCATACCTCTACTGCAGCTGGCACGAAAACACAAGCCTGTAGTGTCAAAGGTACGTCTCATTCTTCCGGCTGCTTTTGTCACAAACAAATATTTATTTTGGAGAAAGCAGGGGAAATCCAATTCTCTAGTTGTGGTTTCGATTCCTTTTGTCTGCAGCATGTTCTGCTAGGGAAGTGATGCACAGTGGTTTCTCTCTCAAATTTGCTTCTGGCTCAGCAAGAAGGTGGGTGGCAGGGCAGTTGGAAGTCATCAAGCACAAGCAACAACGTTTAGTAACCTTTTGTATAACTCTGCCCTCCAACCTCTGCAATGGCTGCCTTTCACTGTTCTTTAACTGGGGGACAGATCCTGGGAGGTCCTGAGTAGCTTTGAATTTGTCTGAGAAATTCCAAGTCTTGAATTTAAGGTTCTAAACATAGCACAGAAAAGCATCACAAAATCTTTCTTATCCATGATGCAAAAAGGGAGACAGCCGTAAAACTGGGGTTAAAGTGAAGCAAGTTTCCTAAGGGCAATGGAAGAAGGCAAGCAACAGGACAATTAACATAAGCAGGCCAAAATAGCTCCCTCACATCAAGAGTCAAATCCTGAACTCCTGGGCATCACTTGAGTAGATAGGATCTTTATGAAATATTTATACCCAGAATGCAGCAGGAGTCAGATTTTTCTCACCCCAGGAGCAAGCACAGCTGCCTTATTGCCACCAATTAAGCAAATGTCAGCATGAAAAGCATGTTCAGAAAAAAAATTGCCTCTAGATCCCAGTAGTTGCAACTGGTTACTTGCTAATGACTAACAGTGATGATTAATGATATTTATTCATGTGGTAGACTTTGGAAGCAAGAAGTGAAGTTCAGCATCCCTGGTTAACGCTTTCCCAAAAGCAGTATGATGGCCCATTCAATGTGCTAATAGTTCTGTTAGCATTTTTGACATGCGGATTTTGGAAAGGAAGAGAGTCAACTTACCAACAAATGTATGTAGTGCACAAATACAGTCATGCCATGGAAGAAAGTAGGGAAAATATCTGCTTCTTGACCATATAATTTTTCTTTCTACATCATTTTCCCTTCCACTCTTTTGTCGACAAAAAAAAAGTTATACTCTGTCATTCTTAATGTCCCCTGCAAGCAGAAGATCTATATGCATACTTTGAAGAAAATGTCTTACTTTGAAATAAGCTGTTCTTCGATTTCATAGTGATTGCACACAAGTATATTGACACAATGTGAGCCCATAAGAAGGCTTCATATTTACCCCAGAGAGGTAATGGAAGTTCTTCATACCAATAAAATTGTAAGAACACTGCCAAGTGCAGCACCATTCCTGGATGCTCCTGGATGGCCAAGGATCTCATGAAATTGAAAAGAGCACCACATGAAGGCTCATCAGATGACAGGGAAGGTGAAATTTCTCAGCATTACCACCCACTTAGCTGAAGCACTTGTGGCATTCACTCCAATCAGGGGTGCAGTCCTGACTGCAGTCTCAAAGCAGGCCGTGACAGCCTCTCATCTATACGAATAATCTGCACACAAAGATGACAACATCCCAGATCATTAAGATGTTGACAGAAAGAGCCTCAGAAGACACCTGGAATTTCTTATCCTGTCAGAAATCAGAAATAAGAAGAGAAACAAGAAATAAGGTAGAGCTTTACTAGCATTCAAAGTGTGAAGGAAAGACATGAATAATTGACAAAATTTAAGCTTCTGACTGAGATGGAATTCTGAGCCAGTAATAAGGATAGCTCTTGAA
>VZTT01056189.1:15079-45387 GCA_013400855.1 Buphagus erythrorhynchus
CCAGCAGAATCTTTCCTTACTCCACCTTTCAAAGAGCAAAGCACTTAATCTGAGCTTAAGTTCTGTAAGTATTTCTCCCTTCTTTCTTCCTGAGTAAATCTCTTACTGCTCTTCTCTGTGTTACAGAATAAATGTAGCATCTAGTCGGCCTAAGCGTGAATTTAAGCCAAAGCCTGTAATAACTACAACTCTGGAAATTGGTGATAGTCAGCAGCACAATGGGATTGCCTATAGTTCTTCCATAAAATCATCAGGTGAGTCTGTCACCACAGAATTAATGTGTCTCTAGATGTTTTGCCAGATTGTTGTGTGAGGTGTTTCTTGTACCATGAGACCTATGGATCCATCAGGCATCAGTATCTATGCATCTGACTCCAGATTGTTTCCCAGATTTCAAAACAGAACTGTGAAGCAGGGTTCCTCTCAACAGGCTCTCACCCATCTGAAATTTAGGTGTGGCATTCTCCTTGGTCTTTTAGGTCTCTGAATTGCCACTGAGGGTGGGAGGAGAGAGAGGGAGAGGCACTTGCAGAAAAAATTGATTTTCTTGCAAAAACAGATGCCTACAGTGGGTGTGTTTGATCACAGTCCGGAGTATCTCCAGGTGCTAATTTTTCTTCACAGTCTCAGGGCATAAATGATCTGTACAGGATCTCAAATATTAGCAATGTAAAATTCAGAGACATGACTCCCACCCTTACTGGTTTTAACATCTTCCAACTTTACTGTCCCCTAATCATGCACTAAAGTATGAACTGAAGTGCTTTAGCTACCTGTTGGTGGGGGCTTAGGACCCTTTCCTTTGATAAGGCCCTGATTTCACAAAAAAAGGGCAACTTTTGAAAGTTGTGTGAATAGTACACATTTAAATAGCTTTTTCTCATCTTGTGAATAAAATTATTTTGCCATATCTTCTTAATGACTACACTGTATGATGAGATGAGCCCAGTAAAAAACCAAACCAATAAAACCCCAAACAAACAAAAAACCCCAAACAAAACCCAAATGACTATATGCAAAGAAAAGAAAATGAAAAAGCCAGAGATTTTTCCATAAACATTATTTGGAAGGAAAATAGAGGAGAAGTAATAAGCCAAAGGTTCCCTTCTGTACTTAGCATGGCATCTGGGATCTTTTCCTGAAGGTTTGATGTTTTTTTTTTTCCCTATCTCTCCAATTTCTTCTTCCCTCCAGTCTTATTCCTTTTTAAAGGTTGTTGAGAGAGAAATGGGAGAACTAAAAGTGAAAGAATAAAGCTTGGAGCTGTAACTTCATGCTCCTTCTAATGTCTCTTTAATTTTCTTGCACTATGCTACAAGAGGAAACCATTATACAATCCATACTGAAGGGGAATTGCAGCAGTTTGGCAGCATAAATCCATGCAGTGAGATCTGATTCCTTGATTTATTTGAAGCTCCTTGTGCTGCCTGAATGCTGAGTTTTTGTGTTGCTCTCAATTGTGGGATGGAGGGAGACCACCCCCTCTGCACATTATCTCAGGTCACACCAGTGTTTCCTAAGACTTGTGACACAAGGACACATTTCATCCAAAGCACTGGAGATGTTTGCAGGGATCAGTAACCTCCTTGGTGTTTTCAAGGAGGATTTTCATCTGGATGAAAGTAGCAAAAACATAGCAACTTTATTAAAAATCACCATAAAATTTCTTGGCCCTATCAACTACTTATCAAGTTATATAGGATTTTTTTTCCTATTTTGCATGTGCAGGGGAGAAAGGAGATTCAGATTCAGCATTTGTATATAAGCTAGTTTGTCAAACCACATTACAGTGGTTAGACAGCAGTTTTTCCAAGATATCCTTTAAGGATATTCAGTCCTGCCTTTGGGAGAAGGACAGCTGATGCCTTCTCCAGTTTGCTTCCAGCCCAATTAGTTAAATAAAAATCTCACTTTTAATGAGCTGAAAGTCAGTGAAAATGGGAAAATAAATGACCACTGATCACTAAGATAGAGAAGGAGTGAGGCACTTCCACTCACTGACTCCATTCATGGACTGTTGTACCATTTGCATATCACTAAATGAGAGGTTGTCATTGCTTCACTTGCTTAGTGCTGTCAGAATGGAAATGGAATAAAACCACCGTAAAAGAGATGAGAAGGAGAAATAGGATATATGTGATAATTGTTGCCATACTGAAGTATTGCTAATAACATTAGAAAGACCAGGTAGGCTGATTTTTTTTCCTCCTGAAGAAGCTGAGGACGCTGTGCTCACCTCCCCAGCAGGTACAAATCATCACTGAAATCTCTGTTCATTCTCTTTTGTTTTCCTATTCCTACTCAAACATTGTCCATATGGATTTCTGCGAACTGCAGTGGGCTCAATATGCCCTGCTCATAAATGGGAAAACCTTTCTGTCCCTTTTTAAAATCAAAATCATGAAACAGATTAGATTTTTTTTATGATCTGTGATTTAGAAATGAGAACCAGGCAGTTCTAAGCAAAACTGCTAAATGTCTTAAAGTCTCCATGAGATGGGGAGATAGCATTGTAATCACCTTCTTTTTGTTTAGGAAACTGACCTCCCCATCCTACACAAACAAGTACTTCCATGCTTCATTTTCCCTGCTTCCATATTGACCCTATCAAAATACAGCTCTTTAATTTCTCTGATACTGTCCCTCAGGGTAAGTAATGTCTTGGTATTCAGCAAACCCATGGAGATCTGCAGGACAGCTCAAAACAACATGTGACACATTCAGCACAACTGCCATTGTGCAGTTCTGAGCATGGAAATTACTTTTCCCATGTTCCACAATATTTTTTCAAGTATCAGCTTCTTGGAGCAGAAATAGTATTTTCCTTTGTATAGTCTATAAAATGTGAGGATTATTTACTACTTATGACTCGCACACATTTGCAGGGCTAGATTCACATAAACTTAATTTTTATGTTATTGTGAATTATTTGGCTGCTTCGAGTAAAGGCAGGTAAAAAAATCTCTAGTTCTAATTCATTGTTATCCTCATTAATGAGCTGCAGCTGTGAGCATCATCTGGCTCATTTTAGAACTCTTTAATTGCTGTCTTACATCATGCCTTTCACTCTGTTTGTCAGGTTTGACTATGATATGAAATATATGGATCTGGTTGCCACATGCTACAATTTAACATAAGCATCTAAGTGTTTACTCACTTCAGCTATGAGGGAGACTGGGATTAATTATCTTAGCCAGCTTCCAGTTTGTGATTATTAAAGTACAGTCTTGCTACCTGATGTATACAGCGTGGTATAGAAGGCAGAGTAGATGAAGGTACAGGCAGTAACACCCTCCTTCGGGGAAAACAAAAGAAAACCCCTAACCATCACTGAATGGCGTTTTGGTTTCATCCTGTAACACACCAGGAATCACAGACAGCTTCTTGCTTACCCTGATTCTGTGCTGTCCACAGTCTGGACATGAGTGGTCTGGAAATATTAATAACAGTTCTTTTTTTACTGTGACAGGAAAGTAAACTGGAGAAATAAAGGAGATGCATATGGAGTTGCAATTAACAAAAACCCTGTTGGCAGAAATAGAAAAGTGTGATTTATTTAGCTGAAACCTCTGCAATGTTTGTGCAAGCAGACAGAAAAAGGCTGGAGTGGTGCCAGCAGTTCTGTGATGTTAAGCAGTGTGTTGTAGACTGTCAGGCAGTGCTGCCCCCTTACCTTTGTCAGGGAAGCTTTGTCTCATTGGATTATACAGTAGCAGCAGCTGCCTGGCTCTAATGAAGACTTTGACTGATCCTACAGCCTGGAGTGAAACCGGTTGTGCTGGCTGTGGCCATTATTTAAAAACCTTTCCAGGCTGCCAGACTTCTTTGCAGTTCTTTGGAGCTTAAAATGAACCAAATGTGATCCATCTCTGATCAGATACCTCACTGTCAGAAATTAACTGGCTTGCAGTAACAAATTAGCCCCATGGGAGTAGCTGGTGCAGGAGAGGAACTCTGTCAATTATTGCGATCGCCGCCTTCTGCTGTTGACAGTTCCGGGGAGCTGGTACCAGTTCTACCTTGGCAAAGGCTGAAAATAACTCAGCTATTTTTAAACACAATCAGTCCATTTGTGGTTTTAAACATGGTAAATCCATTTTTGCTGGGCAGCTGGCTCACCATCTCTTTTTCTGCTTGGTGTTCTTCAGCAAATATATGACAACCAAGCTATCACCTGTACCAGTGTGTTAGAGTAGCTCTAATTTAGTTGGTTCTTGTAGGACTTTGTCACTACCCTGAGCCTGGCATTGTGACAGTGCTGCTCTGGGAAGGTTTGCTTAGTCTCTGTTGGCACTTTTGCATTGTTGTAAATAAAATCTCTCTTCTGTTGCTATCAAGGGTAAAATATACCCACGAAAGAGAAAAGCAATTCCTACTTTCCAGTTTTAACACCAGATATTGCCCCCAATTGTATTATTGTCAATTAAAAAGATGCTTTCAGTGTCTTCTCACTGAGTGATCACCACTGGTTCTTAGCTGGTTTCCTTTAGAGACCTCTCCTAATTCCTCTGTCTAGAAAATACCTGAGCAATTACTTTTTAATAGTTTCCTATGCATTACCATGATTAACAGATTAAAATGCTTTTTTGCCATTTTACCTATCATATCTGTACTGCATTACCAATTGCATGCAGGTTTACCCAGTAAAAAATGATAGCTGGGAGAGTCAAGAACAGAATGTTTGAGTATTGCTGCAATGTTCCTAATAAGACAACCTGAATAATTTAAGTACTAGTGTTCTAGAGGTGTCATGCTATAAGGTGCAGTACTCCTCTTTACAAGGCACAGCAGCATTAAGTCTTTTTTCCTAGTCTTCATTTCTAAATGTATTTCAAATTACCAGACTTTTACTGGGATACATTACATATGTTGTTAAAAAATCTTGTATGGCTGAACTACAGTTGAACCATGGGCTAGTCCTTGACCACAGAGTTGAGCTTTACAATTTGAACATAATTATTCTAATAAAATGTATTCTAATTGTTCATAAATATGAATATTACATATATATTGGTACCACCAATCCAAGCTAATTACCACTCCTCCATGAGAATATCTTAAAATAGGGTATTTACTGCATTTACAAGGTTAACTTTTTTTTTTAATGTTTAAGGGTGATTTGGAATTAAGATCTTTTTAGGATAAAAAATGCAAATCACAAGAACAGCCAGATTCTGTGTCATAGAACTGTTTTCATCCCTAAAATAATTTGACAGGTGCCTTTGTTCCTGCCATAGCTTTTGCCTTAGTTCAGGTGGAGGATGTGTAAAATAAAGGACTGGAGCACAGGAGCTCAGGGAGCAGTAACCCAGAACTGTCACTGCTCAGGGGAGGGTGGAAGCCTCACTCCTGCCAAGGCACATGTGGTGTGAAGATCCAGGTGTCTGCCTCAGGCTGCAGGGCTGTGCTTGCAGGACAGAGCAGGAGCCCCTGCCCTCTGGTAGGTATTCCCACAGGATCAATGTGCTGCAGTGCCATTTGTTTAAAGGATTCCTTGTCATTTCCCCTGCTGACTCTTCTGCTTCCTCCAATCCTGCCCTTCCAATTCCTCTGGCAGCTGCTCCACAGAGAGCACATGGGTTTTGACGACTGATTACTCAAATCTTCAGTTGGAGATAAACATCCTTTTGAGAGGGAAGGCAACTTGGAATGAAAGAGGAGTAGCATCTGAACTTAAGGGACAAAAAATTACGCTTTAAACTTATTATCACTAATCTTGTATTTTATATGTAGAAGCACCAGATGTTAATGAATAAAAGCAATGGAAAAGCTGTTGCTGTTGACATGACAGCAGGGCTACATTTTTGACCCCTTGTTTTGTGCTTAGTGGCTGGTGGGATGCTGTGAAGCTCAATTAATGTGGTTGTTTTTTCTGTCACTGGGGCAGGTTCTTCAGTGCACATGGATCAGCCTTGCTGCCAAGCTCTCTATGACTTTGAGCCAGAAAATGAAGGCGAGCTTGGGTTTAAGGAAGGGGACATGATAACTTTGACCAATCAGATTGATGAGAATTGGTATGAGGGGATGTTAAATGGAGAGTCTGGCTTCTTCCCCATTAATTATGTTGAAGTGATAGTTCCCTTGCCTCAGTGATTGTGTCATTCGAGCTGTGAACATGATTTCATGACTGAAATGGATTCACAAATGTTCTGTCAGTGTGGCATTCTGTGAAAGCCTTGCTATTTGACTGACTTACTGACTTTTGTATGCGTCTTTTTAAAATGTATTTATTTTATATTCAAAAAAATTTCACCTTCCCTGATTTGTCAACCTGCAAAAAAACCCATACCCAGTTTTTTTGCTTTGTGCCTTGAAGATCACTGTATGGAGTGTTTACTGGTAGCTCACTGTTGCTCCAAAAATGCATTTCCTTGCTATGATTGTATGTGGATTTTTTTTAATCTTTGGCTGCAATGATTTTACTATTGAAAACCATTTTAAAAATTACTGTTAGTGAAGCTAACTGTAACCAGTTCTTAAGTTACTGATGTCATTGAGCTGTTTTCATCTATCACACCATAATTTATTGTGGACAAGTTAATTCATCTTTTGCATTGTATGTTGACAAAAGGCAAAGTGGTTGTTGTCAATATTAAGATGATGTTGTACTAAGTACAAGTTCTCAGCATTGAAAATTGGTATAATTTACTGACCAAACTGAATAAATATTTCTGTGGGATAAGAACAGTGGTTGCTGCTTCTGTACTGATGGTTCTGGCACTTGTTTGAGCAGGAGGCCACTTTTGCTGAATAGATCAGCTTTCAGTGACAAAAACAATGCTACATTAAAAAATGCATGAATAAAGAAAGGATTAGTTTTATGACATCTCTGCACTGCAATTTTAATAATCTTGCTACTTCTCTATTGATTGTTTACCATTTATGTTAACATCTTTTTCTAGCAGAAGGAAAAGAGAGAAATTCCTTGGAACTAGCTACAAACTGCTCCTAGTTCCACAGGGTTTGTATAGAACTCCAATGAGAGAAAGGGGTGAGTAGCAGTGGTGCTTACTGCATACAAATGAAAAGTCAATACATTTCTATTTCTTATATTTAGTTGAAAGGGATGGAAAGGAGGAGAAAGAGAAGAGGTGGTGATGGAAACACATGTAATAACTAAAAATATACCAGAAAAGCCTCAAAATTAAGGAAGAATTCTGGCATCAGAAGTACTTATCTGAATGAAAATAGAATCACTCGGTTTTTCTGTTTACCATCTCCTGCTTTGCTTAGTAATGTAGTAGTGACCAAACTACTGGAGGAATGTGGAGTCTTTTGCCAATTCTCTCCATACAAGAGAAATTTATAAGAAGAGAGCTGAATTCTTCATAGGCAAGCTGTCTACTGAAGATACTTCTTAAGCTCATAGCAGTTCAGCTCCAGTTGAAGTAAGTGATAAATGTAAACAGGCGAGCAGAGTGCAGTGCTGAAGGTTTCTTCACTCTGCAGTCCCTAAAATCACCAGTTTTATTACTTCAAACCACTCAAGAAAAATTATTGGACAGACCTTTATTATTTAATCTGCAAATATTTAAATCCAAGAGTGCTTTTATATACATGAAAAATATCTTTAATAGTTAAAAAAAGTTTTAAGAAATGAAGATAAATACAGCAAAGTTAGACCAGCAGCTATTTCTATTGTTTGAGGTGGAACAAGAATTTGGATCTACTACAATCCAAGTCTTAAACCAGCACCTACTCTTGATGTCTCAAAATTAGAATTTTTAAATAATGTAAGAGTTTAAGCTAGCATAAGGAAAACTTCACCTTAACACCTGCATCCTAACACAAAGCAGGTCTTGAATTTGGAACTGAACACTTTGGCAAGGTAAAAGACAGTCAAAACACTATTCCAGCATTGAGAGAAATCTGCAGGCTTAGCTGCTCCCCAGTGGAAGTTTGCTTCATGTGGCTCAAAGCCCTTCCTTTCCCCAAGGGCCAGCAGGGGAGCAGTTTAGTGACTGCAGTGCCCCCGAGGCTGACTGTCCCCTCCTGAGGGTTACAGGACAGGCTTGCCATGGAGCACCGAGCTACCAGAGTGACAGGGAGCTGCACACTGGCCCACAACCAGTTTCCCCAGCTGTCCCATTAGACACACACAGCTGCAGCTGCCTGGAGATTTAGCACATAAGGGCTCAAGAGCAGCAAGTTTGAGGTGTTTTTCACTATAGTTAGGGCTTTCTAGTTTTGATTTTTGACTTAGCATGTTTTTCTCTCTAGCCCCTTAGAAAGCTGTTGGGAGCCAATTAAACAGTGCCAGCAGCACTGGTCACAGTACCTGCTCTGTCAGAATGAGATGCTTTTTCACATTTTCAGGATACATTTTTCCAAGTTAAGGCAGGCACAGCTCTGCTGTGATACACTGTATCTAGGAATATACAATACTGAAACAGGGACTTCCAGGTGCTAGACTATAGAAACAGTACATTTAATAACAGGCAGGAATATTTTTTACAACTTGTTTTTAATTCTAAAGTGTTTCACTCTAGGAATTGACCCAGACCACTTTTATGTATTTCTCCATCAGGATCTGAGCAGGAAACATTTCAGACACTCATCACTCTTCAGGACATGTTTTACTTCAGACCTGGTCATGGTGCAAGGGTGTGATCAGTCCCATGTTTCCCACTCAGGCTGGAAAGAGAAATTACATTTGGAGAACACCATATCAGAATATTGAGAAAGCTGAGGCAGCCTCATGTTCATTGTCAAGTATTTAACATCCTTCTAGGGCACATGTTTAGAAGCTTTGGAAACTCTGTACCCTCCTCTATTCCAGCAGGTCATGGAAACCAGATCCTTGTGTAAAAGTAACAATAACTTCACACTTGTATTCTACTGCTCTTTGTATCAGTGAATCCAAGGCCAGGGTCCAGTTATCAGAAGGTAGGAAATTCCATCATGTTATGGACAATGCTTCTCACAAAGACGTCAGATGGAATATGTGAATTCCAAATTCCAGATATTACAGAAGATATCAACACACAGTCTATGTCACCTGGGACTGAGAGGTGTTTTCAGATGATTGTCTACATTACATGACAGAACAGCTGGGATCTTCATTTTGCTGCAAAGAGAAAACATGAAAATTAGCATATGTACAAACTTAATATTTCTTGCTGGTTACCTACTTGATCCTCATATAGGCAGGTAGGGTTTTTAGCACTTTATAGATTTAGTTACTTATTAATAAAGCAAGGCAGATTTTCAAGAGGCAGTACATGAACTGTACTACACCAGTCTAAGTCCATGCAACACACGAGCCTGTGCCTTAATGAAAGGCTGTCAAACAGCCCATCACTACCTCACTTCCCAAGCATCAGAACCTAAGTGGCACGCAGATCCGTGCTGCCCTCTTTAGGATGGTAAAAGCAGAAGCAAAACTTGAAAACGCTGCCTGCCTTTGAAGCACAGCATACGGTCTTTCCCATTATTTTACTGCATGCAACAAGTTAACTTCTGTTTACTAAGCAGCCATTTCAGTACTAGCAAGGCAGCAGAAGCATATAGGTACTAATGTCAAAAGTTTGGTAGGAATTCAGCAAACAGGAATGACATTAAAATTTGATTGGAAGTATTAGAATTGATTCTTACCATAAATGGCACACAACTGTATTGTAAAGTTGCTGATAAAACAGATTAGAAGTATAAGGAAAAAAGTTACTTTTACTTTCCATCACTGATTATTAAACAAGTCGTATAAGTGAACTCAAAAAATGCCTTTTAAAATAAAAAGAAGCCGCCCACAAGGAGAGGCCCTACTAAGTATGAAAAGAAGCTTGTATCAGTAAGAGCCCAGAGGGCAGAACAGCATTATAGACCTTCTCAATGGCCTATTTAACGGGGTCTCACCATCCTTCAGTGAGACCGAAAATATTACAAGAATGTGCATTCAAGTCAGGAGACTGATAAACATTCTTTAAGCCACATGGTACTGTAGTAACAGATATTTACCCAGATTTTCCGTTTGAAATGATTAAAAAAATAAAAAAACCCCAACAGGCAGTAACTGCCTGTTCAGGTAGCTTTTTTTTTTTTTCAGAAAGACAGTACTAAGGTACTTTTAAGTTAATTTTCAGACAGATACGTTAAGAAAATATCTAGGAAATGGTAGTGGGAGCTTTAACCTAGTGCAGTAAGATGTGACTCCTTGTAACTGTGTAGGATCAGCTTTAGGAAGAGCTGTGGTAGCTGAACATTTGTCAGCAGTAAGGAGAGAGTTTTTAGCTAAGCATCCCCTTGCTCCCAGGCTCTGGATTTTCTACCATAGTACTGTTTCAGGTCAAGACACAAACCAACTTGAGTCAAGTACAATCTACAATTGTTTGGTTAGGACCAACTTAAAGCCCTCATATTAGTTGGTTTAGACCATTTCAGCAATTAAAGATAGTTAGTATTATATCAGAGTACAGTAGAAGCATCCAAAATGCATCAGTTCAGACTTGTATTATGGTCAGTCAAAAGCCATTTGAAGGGGCTGGATAGTCTTGCATAGGATATTACACCATGCAAGTTTATAGCCAAAAGTTTGTAAGTATATTGACCTTGAGTTCACACTGAAATCATCTTAAAAGCAAGTCAGGGACACTGGAGTGTCAAGTCACTTCATCCCACAGAAGTAGTTAGTGTTTGCATTCTGTTCTTGGGATAACAGCTTTAGTTCACAGTCAGATATTTAGACAAAATGGACATTAAAGGTTGTATTTTCAATGTGTCAGTAATAAGATATCAAATAATTAATGCTACTGTTTGATCATACTCAGAATAAGCAAAACTTCAGTTGCATTTCTGATGCGAAGCCATGCAAGCTACATCCTACATGGGACAAGAGACTGCAGCACTACTGATGAAGCAAGTTTTCTATGAGGTGACAAGCATGATTCTCACCATCTCACCTGCTTAAGGATGCTCACAGGAACCACTATCATGAAACCAAACAACATTTCTTTTTTCTTCTTCTTTTGGTCTGACATCAAGAAAAACATTAAGAGTTGCGGGATAGAAAGAGTACTTGAAGCAGTATTTTCATTTAGTAAGGAAAACAAATGGCCATTGAATGACTCTGCTGACAGCATCTATTTCAACTCCAGGCAGCTTACCTGAGATGCAAACTCTACTTCACTTCCAGTTATTTCTTCATAATCATCATCTTGCTCACTTTCTTCTCCTCTGGGTACAAGCACTATCTTCCTCTCTGCGAGTTCCTAGAATAGAATTGAATTGCCACCAAGACCCCTCAGGAATTAAGCACAAACAAGTTTAGCATTAGGACAGAAGTGTTTTATTATTTCACTTACCTCACCATAATCTGTGATGAGTGTAACACCAATATTATCCCCAGTTCCCCAAGACTTCTGAGACTTCCAGATCAGATCACTAGGACCTGGGCTTACACCAGCAGCTGCACCCCAGATCTGCAACGGATTTACAGTGAGCTTCTGAAGAATCTTCTTCTGTAGTTAATTACAATTCAGTCTAATATATAGAATTACTTAATATTTTAATACACCAAAGACATCCAGTAGGAGAAACTGAACCACTGTAATCCCTGGCAAGTTAGTTCTTTTCAGGACTACCAAGAATGGTGGTAGAGTTTTTCTAAAAACTTTTTAGAGAAGACTCTAAAACAGTGCAGAAAAGGCTGTTAACAGCTTCTATCCAAAGTAGAGGTAGCCCTGCTTGGCCATACAGAACATTTGAGTCATAGCCAAGCCATAGTCACAGGCATGCTCAGGGCAGCAACTTGTGTGTGCAAGAGCCTCTTGCCTGGAGTCACTCAGATCTGTTGAACAAACTCCTCCACAGTTTGAAGTAGCAAATCTGGAGTTCAACTCTTTGATCACCATCTACATGTACTTAGAGTATGATCTTAGAGCTAGTATTTTGCTCAGTACTACAAATCATGAGCTCAGCATTGCTGACCTGGAGTAGGCTAAAGATTTTAGCAAGAGTGTGAGTCTCTGCATAACTTTTATCAAGTCACAGGAGTATGGGAAACCCTAAGAAAAAACTAGCATACAATTACTCTGTTTACAATTAGAGCACACTCCAGTCTGGGATGATCCAACTTCAATCCAAGCTTTAAAGGAAATGTAATTAGCATTCCAGATCAAGTTGCTTGAAGGATTTTCCCCATATCTATTCCACATAAAATAAGAGCTTTAGTTCTTTAGACACTTGGAATATCAATTTAGTTTTCCATATTATAGGAATCTCTACTGACATCTAACATAAGAACAGAGCTCTGAGGAAGTTTTACAAACCCAATACCTACTGTAACTTCTTGGCCTGCCTGGAGAGTGAACCGGGAAGGAAACTTGTAAGTAACATCTGCCACACTTCCAATACGTCTTCTCAACACCCAGCCGTGTAGAGGTTGATCCTGTGGGACAAGAAATTTCTCTCAGCATTACAGACCAACACCATATAATTCAAACACACGATTCTTTCCAGACTCATGGGCCAGTTTTAATCCCACTCATGTAGCATACAAGTATCTAACAGTTTTGAGGAAGCAGCCACATTTCCATTAAAGCCTCCATATGTTTCCTCCCTATACTTTAAGATTAATCTTAGTCAAGTGAAGCCACATCTATTCTTACCTTCCATTAACAGGAGGGTCATGATACTCTTTACCAGGAAGATTCTGATAAATTAAGTTTGCCATGACCACCTACCAGATACATACATATATATATATATACACATATATACATACACACACACACACCTTAAAACTTCATGGGTCATTCTGCATTTCAGGCTGAAATGGCTAAACTACAAGCCTTATATTTTGAAGTCCTGATGATGAATTGTAATAGTTCTGGATTTGCAAATTAAACCAGTGGAAGAATTAGCTAATTGGCCAGATAAACCCACTGCATAGATTAGATATCACCAACTCTATTCAGCTTTTTAGCTGCTTTATGTATTTTTTACTAATATGAAGCCATCTTTATCCAATTTTCTAGAGCACCCTATTTAGTTCATCAGGGTAAGTAGTACTTCTGGTAGTGCTAGCCTGAATCTGATGACAAACAGCTGAAGGTGTTCAATTTCTGCATAATAAAACCCCCTGCACCTCCACCCAAAGGCACCTCCCAGACAGCCCTGGGAACAGAGCAGCTGCAGTACCACAAGGTCAGTCTCTAGTCTGTCACTAAGCTAAAGCCATCCCCGAGCAGTCATACATTGCAATGCAGACTTGAAAACAGAAATACCTTATCAGAGTGGTTTTTAAGCCTGACAAATTTCCCATCTGCATCGATCTCTTCAATAGATATATTTCCAGAAGCTGAAACATGCTGAATAGTCTTAAATGCAGCACTATGCTCCCTCTTTTTGGTTTCTTTGATTTTTCTTTTCTTCCCATGCAGGAATCTTCGGCCCTGACTTGCTGCTTGAGTTGCTGTGCTGTGTGAAGATGGACTGGGTGACAGCTTTAGCCTAGAAGAGTCAGATAACATTAACCTGAGTATCTGATGTGCTTTGTTTCTTCTCATGCCTACCCTCCCATTACTTCCAAGCCTAACAGCTTCCTATAATCCAAGCTTTCCATGGGGTCTTGAATACAAAATTTTACTTTTATTGGCAAGAGTAGCTAAGTGGTTTAAGTTTGGAAGACAGCCCCAGCCCCAGAGTTCAGGGCAATCTTATGTTGGTAAGAGAAGATTCACAACTGCACTAAGTATTCCTTTAAACTTTTAACAGACACAGTCTTTAGTGAAAGTAATTTTAAGTTTTTGACTCTTCTTAGCATGTATTGAGAGTTCATGTTCTCACCATGCATGTGAGACACCATGTCTGCATAGACAGGAGTTGATCCAAGTTCCCAGCTTCATTCATGGAACTTGAATGCTCTTTATCTCTAAGATGTAGCACAAAACTTGGAGAGAGTTGAAGAATGTTTAATGGACCTTTGAATTTTATCAGCTGGATTTATGAAGTTACTTCATCTCACTATATCATGTGGTAGATATGGGATATAAATACTGTTTACAGAAGATGATGCTTCAATAACTGAATTACTATATTAATGACATGCTTAATGTTTGTTTCTTGTCCCCCCACATTCTGAAGGATAAAGTTAGTGTCAAGGTCTTGAATGAAGCAAGTTTTCACAATGAAGATTTTTATCATAGCCTACCTCTGTTCCTCTCCTTCTAACATCTTTCTATATGCATTTATTTCCAAGTCTAGAGCCAGTTTCACATCTAAGAGATGCTCATACTCTTCCAGCTGCGCTTGTGCCTGCTTCTGAGCTTGTACCATTTCTTCCTCCTTTTCAGCCATACGCCTTCGATGGAGATCACGATCATAATCCAGCAAATTCTGTAGCTCCTTTATTCTGCTCTCCAAAGCAACATTCTAAAATTAAGGGGAGGGGAAAAAAAAAAAAAAATCAAACCATAAGTGAAGATTAAAGAGGCCAATATTTTGAATTGAGAGTAAATTAAAATAATTATAAGGTTATACAAATAAAGACAGAACCTGGCTTTGATATTGATTAACTTGAGATACCAGAGTATCAACTCTCTTCTGTGTTTCCATCAGCTCCTCCCGAGCAGCATTGGCAAACTCACTGTTTCTTGCTGCAGTTAGCTGGGCGTTCTCCACCTGTGGATAAATCACTGTTAGTCCTGAGTTGCACATTAGCATGTATTATAAATAGGGAAGGAAAACCAAGTAAGTTTCACCTGTTACATCTGGAAATAGTTATCTTTTACTGAAGTGTGCAGACACCAATGAAGTCCAGGTCAGAAAGTTCTGTATTGCTTTCCAGGGAGGTTTACACAAGTTTGACATTCATATCAGAAAAAGTTAGCAATAATCAGGTAGTGAAAATTGCTGGATTAGGATATTTCAGTTAGTAATGTATGAGGACTTTGTATGGATATTAAGTAAATTGATTCTCCAGAAGACCAATGGAGAATGTGTTTAGAAGCTGCTTGTCAAAGCATAGAGCTGCAGGATATTGGGTGTACAAATCAAACTATTATCACTCTTCCCCAAAAGGTCTATTATTAAAGAGCTCCTGCATCTTTATAAGCAGCAGTGAATTGCTCTACAAATACCTCAATCTTTAGATGTCCCAAGAAAGGATAAAGTGCTCCTTCAAGAAGCACTTAGAAAATTTTCAGTGGAAACAGAAACACAGGCATTCAAAGGAATTCCCTGACATGCAAGTTGGTGCGTAGGAAAAGTTAGGTTTTATTCAAGACTGAAATTGTTTAATACAAACATAACACACCTTGGTCCTGAATCTGTCAGAAGTCTGAAATATGATGAACTTCTCCTAATCACTCCCTATATTTATGCTTGAACCAGTTTTGTTTGGGATGAAATGTTCAAAAAAGTCCTACTGTCAAATTTGATACTGCTTTGAGATTCCATAACAACTTATGCCAAGAGGCTCTGCAGTGAATGCAGGGGCACCATCCCTCAGCTGTCTATGCCAGTGTGCCCTTAATTATGTCAAGGTGCAGAGAACTTCAGATTTGTTTTCTTTTCTGTCATCTTTTACAAACTCACCTTTGCACTGAACGTTCGCTCCATCTCCTCTTTGTAACCTTGAATTTGTTCTTCGTGCTGTTTTCTGAGCCCCTGCAGAGCATCTGAGAGCTTACTCTCAAATTCCCTTTGACGGCCAGATTCTACTTCTGCTATCCTGCTCTCATGGATTCTTTTTGTCTCCTTGAGCTCCTAGGAGAAGAAATTTCTCAGAGAATAAAGAAGCCAATACAGCTTGAAACTGGATTTAGTGTAGCAGACTTATCATTGAGTACACAATAATTCATCTTTATGCATATCTTATTGATCCATTAGTGTGGCACATCCACCTTGCTGCCTCACTATTGTTTTTCCACCTCACTGCCAGCATTGCTTAAACTAATAAATGTAGTAAATATTTAATCTGTAAGACTAATTCTTTAAACTAGATAGATTCTGTTTGTTTTTTTAACTTAGAACACATGCATATACAGTTCAGTTTCTTTGAGGACTGTTACTTCACCTATTCTTATTTTATTCAAAAAGTAATAGCAGTTGGTTAGAAAAATTAGAATTCTCTATCAAACCATACACTTTGAGGTTCCTTCGAGTGAGAAGGAAGGTGGTTTACATTGATATGTAAACTGTTTATTTAGTTGTATGTACTAACTACTCTCACAAAGGTTACCAGACACCTGAGAAGTGTTAAGGAAGTTGGGAACACAAGTTGCTTAAAGAAGATTTTACTTCTTCACTTACTTTGGGCTTCAAGTAAACATCTGGAATCATTTAACAGTAACTAATATACGCACTGTCACTTACACGAAGTAATATATTGGGATTTCAGTTATCTTTAGAAGAGCAGCCTAAGAAATTTTTCATATCCCAGACAGCTATTGGTACTATCCCAGTTAACATGAGGTTGTGTATTTTCTTGAGCCTTCCAGTCAGGTGGATGTTATGAGCTGATGGGCTGCCATAGGTTGCTAGTTACCTTTTTAGAGATAAAAGCAATGTTAAGATGGGCTTTAAGTACATCCAGGGATCATGGACACCTAAAAAGATGCTTTGTTAATAAGCTAAAACATACATCTTCATGAAGGCGCTTCTGGAACGTCATTTCTTCCTGCAAAGTTTTCATATGGTTTTCTAGGTCCACCCTCCTCAACATTTCACTGTGAAGATGCTTTTTAGTATCCTCCAGTGACAGATTCAGCTGGAAAAGACAGACAACAGGGTTATGAAAATTAAGGTATTTTTTCAAATTAGGCAGCCAGTTTGTTACAGGTCATTCAACTTAATTACCACAGCAATCAAAACACACTGGTTGAGTGAAGAGAGTTACTCTGTGTAAGTTCTTATGTCAGTGGGATCCAAATATCAACAACAGATAGAATCCTATTTAATTGTTATGTAGACCAGATTTCCCACAAGGCAAATATAGAACAGCCCTTAATCCCACCAGCTAAATTTGACTCCTCAAAGTAGACTTCTGATGAATCAATTGTACTATCCATATTTATTCTTCCTCTTTACAACTGTAATTATTCCAAACTTCTTCCTAACTTCTAATATAATTTTTTGACACTTAATCCTCCAAATACAGCCTATGCTGACAAACTATATATGCTTTCAGTATCATACACTTCCCTGATGTGTTAGAGAATGCTACAGGGACTATAGCGGTGTATTTCATCTTGCTTTGACTTTAGAACAAGAAACATTACATCCTATGCTCATAGAATTAAAGGTACCTACAATAGGTGGAAGTTTTAAGGAAACCACCATCAGTAGCACTTGTCAGCAAGGTTGTGGAAATCTTTTTGTCTACCTGTCAGTATAATAGTTACCAGGCTTTATCTGCTTTTAAATATCAATAACTGAGGAAAATCAAGCAAAAACTGCAGGAGTAAAAGCAAACTTTAGATTCCGATAGCAAGCCTTACACTGAGTACTTGATCCTTTAATTCACGGAGCTCATTCTCCAAAGTCCGGTTCTCATTCAGGGCTGTTGCTAAATCAGCTTCCTTCGCATTTAGCTGGGCATCGAGGTCTCTCACACGAGCCTGGGCCAGGTTTAAATCACTTTCTTTTTTGGAATTCCTGCAAGGGAGAGTTTTAAACTGTAAAGTGCAGCTAGTGAGGGAGACTTTGTTCTCAAAGTGTTTCCCTTCAGAGGGGTCCGTGGTTAAACGCAGGAGAGGTTCGTCAGGCTTTGTGAGAGCACAAAACAAACGAGACAGGGCCCTCCGACAAGCATCATTTGTTATACCAGAGAGATTCCTGACCCATTTTCCAGCTCGTTCAGTGCGAAGCCTATGCGGAAGCCAGCTATTTTCCACGGCATTCCCAGCGGGAGAGGGAAGGGACGGCACAGGCCGGGGAGGGCTGGGCACGCTCAGCCACCGGGGCCGCACAATCCCTCACGGACATCCCAGCAGCAAAGGCGGCCCCGGCCCCGCAGGAAGCGCCTCAGGACACCCGGGCTGCGGGCCCCGCAGGCCAGGCCGGGCCGTGAGGGCAGCCCGGGGCCGGTCCCGGTCCCTCACGGGCGGGGCGGAGCGCGGCTGAGGCTGCCGGCGGTGCCGCTCCTCCTGCCGCAGCACACAGGGAGCTTTGTCCCCCGGCGGCCACCGGCCAGCCCGGCCAGCCGTCCCGCTGGGGCTCTGCCTCCCGCAGCCCCTCAGCCACCACCGCGAGCGACTCCCTCCCCTCCCTCACAGCGCAGTGGAGGGACAGGGTGAGGGGAGCTTTGCTTTCAGAGAAGAGATCATCTCCCGACCAACACCCAGGTACCGGGACCGCAGGTACCACCTGGATGGCAAACACTCTTCAGTTGCCACTGGCACCACAGTGCAAAAATGCGAGAAGGGCCCACAGCGAGCTCCTGTCNCCCCGCTGGGGCTCTGCCACCCGCAGCCCCTCAGCCACCACCGCGAGCGACTCCCTCCCCTCCCTCACAGCGCAGTGGAGGGACAGGGTGAGGGGAGCTTTGCTTTCAGAGAACAGACCATCTCCCGACCAACACCCAGGTACCGGGACCGCAGGTACCACCTGGATGGCAAACACTCTTCAGTTGCCACTGGCACCACAGTGCAAAAATGCGAGAAGGGCCCACAGCGAGCTCCTGTCAGGGAACAGCACTGTGGTAATTTCCCAGACTGCTCCAGCTTCTAAAATCCTTTCAGGTGCCTGCCCACTAACCAGAGTCAGAGTCCCTGCTCAAAACTCTTATTTGAGATTACGAAGAATAAAGGAAATCCTCAATTTATTTTGGCAACACCAGTTCTGCCGTGGCAAAGTTGTGTCAATTCATACAATGAGTTTTCCAGTGGACAACTGAGATCAGTTGGCAAGAGTCCAAAGTAATTCTGCAGGATTGATCAGCTTTAGAAAGGTTGAACTGCAAGGAAAGATTGGAAAATACTAAGGGTTGTTTAGTCTAGAGAAGGGAAAAGTGACAAAAGACAGAACAATTTTTAAATACATGGTGGACTGCTGCATAGAGTTAGGCAGCCTGTTTTCCATATCTGTTGTGGAAAAGACAGGAAGCTCTGGGCTTAAATTGCAGGGAGGAATATGTGGGTTAGATGTTAGGGAGAGGAAGCTGACAGTTCACCACTGAAGCACACTGCCTGGGGGGGGGAGATATTCTGGAATCTCCATCATCTGGAATTTAAAGTAAGGGTTACACAAAATCTGCTGGAAGAGATGCAGGGATAGCTGGTTCCAGCACAGGCCTGGGGTATGTGGCTAAATCAGGGGCTTGCTCAAGGCCTTTTCCAGCCCTACTCTTCAGAGGCATTTGTTGACTGTATTGTGCCAGAAGTTATTTACTCTTTACTCAGACTCTAGGAGAAACATAGCTCTACTAACAGGGAAAAATAAGATAATGTGCTGTAGTTTTAGTATTTAAGGTTTCTTTCTTTTCTAGGTATTATTCACCTTCCTTTTGGGGTCTCTGCTACCACTACCACTTACTGTATTAGGTATGATATTAAGTATGTCAATAACACTATGTAATATTGACTGTTTCATCCTACAATAATATAAATTTCATTCTGCAATCAAAGTGTGTGCAAAACAGAAATTCCATTATTATCTGCTTTAACAGTTCACTTTCCAATGTAAGCATCTGACAGCTAGGCTCAGGTTTCCTGGATTTTTCCCTGAAAAATATTATTTTCAAAGAAGCCTGGAGTGAGACATTTCATCTTTAACAACAGCAATTTAACAAGTCTGATGTTGACAAGAGCATTTACTACCCTTTTTATCCAAGTTTGGGGTTCAGAACACCACTTTACACCCCTATGCAGCAAGCAGTGACAGTTACAATACTCTGCCACATTCCATATACCAACCATTCCAGAGCTAAGTGTAGCCTACAGACTATCATTTACAAGCAAAAACTTTGAGGCACTGCCAATCACATTCCTTGTAAATCAGGATGTCACATAGGCTTGATCTGGAGAATTTAAATAATATTACCGAATGATTTCAGGTATGTTTGAAACAGACTCCATTTTGTCAAGACCAGAGGATGTCAGCAGCACATATGGAGTTCATTCTTACAACCTCAGCTGCTGCACTGTGTGTGGCACATACAGGAGCACATCCACACTCCTGGTGCAGAAAGTGTGGTCTTGTCTTTCTCTGCTGTGTTATCGCAGTTGCTTTGACCTTCCTGAGGCTCTGAATTCAACCAATATGCTTATCTATAACTCCTCCTCCCAAACACCTTTGGTCTGCTTCCAGTCACCATTGTTTACGTAGTAAGAATAAAACAAATGCAACCAGTTAATTGTCATCAAAAACCTTGAGTCTCTTAAACAGTGATTAATAAGAGCCAATAGTTAATGCTGTTGGGAAATTAACTGGTGGCATTTCCTTCTATAAGAGTTAAACAGCCACTAGGTTATTTAAAGGGTGTATATATGTAAGGACACGATATCCCTGAAGTTTGTTCCAAGTCATCTGAGACATTTGCAGTTAGGCAGCCCAGATACAACACATATGAATATTAGGACTTCAGTCTAGTCCTTTCAGAAACCAATATGTACCACAGCTCATTTCCCATGGGCTGTAAATTTAACCACGTCTAAGACCTAGTTACTGTAAAGGCAAAAACTCAACCCAACAGTCTAGAGGATTGTGTATCTGCCAGTCTAAAGCTTTACAAACAAAGCCAGAGTTATACAAACACAAAGAGCAGCAGAAAAGTCTTAGAACAGGCATTACCCCTCTCTTTACTGTCCACTCAAGTGGCTGGTTAGATTTATATAACAGACCTGTGAGCCAAAACCCAGCATGACAGAGACAAGCCCAACAACTATGCATCTGAAAACAGAAGCTTACAGTAAAAACGTTTTATTCCCAACTAGAACAGCTACTTGAGTCCTACTGAGTCTGAGGGGGCAATATTTCCTCCAGAATAAAATAAAATAAGAAACTGGTGCCTAAATTTGCTCTGATAGAGGTTTATAACAAGATATAAGGGGCCTGTGGACATCCAAATTATTACAAAACTATAACAGATATGGGGGTACAATGGGGCATTGCAGTAACTAGCAGTGCTAGCAGGCTGTATATTTCTACAGAGGAAGCTTGTTGGGATTGGACACTTGTTCATACACCTTTTCCTCCTTCTGGAGGATGGGACAGCCCTTACATTGCCGTTGTTTCAGGCTTGGTGAGCCTAGACAGGATGGTGATTCCAACTTCAGGGTTCACAGCCTACAAGAAAGTCAAGCTAGAACAGCAAGCAGCTTATCTCAGACTTAAAAGCAACTAGGGAAACTTCTGAGCAGTACCAACCTGGACCAGGTAAGCCATACTGCTCCCAGAACTATCTTCTCTCTGTATTCTCCTCTGGGCAAAGTCTGAGCTAAACAGCCCCAAAAAGACGCACTCTGACTCCATACAAACACTCCTTCCACTGCTCCATTACTTTCTAGATACTTGCCAGCATCTTGAGTGTTTGTAAACACAGGCGTGGTGCCAAACCCATGCAGCCATGCATTCATAGCCCAGAAGGGCACCCGGAACCCCACGTTCTGCAGGAGCCCCATGCCCATCTCAGGCAGGTGCTGATGTGACCCCATAGCATCAGAGGTACTCAGCAGCGTCACCCCAGCACACCTTTGGAACAGGCATCCAGATGTCTCCTAACCCCAGAGGGCAACACCTTCAGGGTTGTCACGCCTGCACGACCTGGACATGAAACATCACCGCGCTCTCCTCCCACAACCCACGGGCTCCTGCCAGCATCCTCTTCCCCGCACCCTGCAGGAGCCCCGAAGAGGCGGCTCCTCGGGATGTCCCCGGACAGGGAGGCCTGCTCGGGGCCGGAGCACCGACCTGACGTGCAGTTGCCGGTGCTCCTCGCCAATCTTGCCCAGCTCCACCTGCAGCGTGGCCCGCTCGATGGCGATGTCGTCCAGCGCCCGGCGGGCGTCGGCCAGCTCTGCCTCGTAGCGGAGCCGCAGGCAGCCCAGCTCCCGGTCGCTGCCCGCCTGGTGCTCGCTCAGCCGCTGCTGCAGCGCCGATTTGTCGGCCTCCAGCGCCCGCACCCGCTCGATGTAGGCGGCCAGGCGGTCATTGAGCTGCCGCAGCTCCTCCTTCTCCTGCAGCCGGCTCAGCCGCGCCGGGCTCAGCGGGGACTCGGCTGCGCGGCCGGCGGAGCGGCTCCCGCCGGCCGGCGTGGGGGGCAGCGCCGTGGCCATGGCAGCCTCCGCTGCGGGCCCCGCCGCCGCCGGGACCGCCCCGCGCAGGACACCCAGCGCCCGCCGCCGCCCCGGTATAAATAGCCTGCAGCTGCCGCCGGCCCGCGCCGACAGTGGCAGCTTAAAGGGCTCGGGCTGCGCCCCGCCGCCGCCCTGGCCCGGCAGAGCACTGGAGATAACACTTTTTAAAAATTTATTTTATTTTTTTTTTTTCTCCTGCTCTATCTTTCACATGTGCCTTGCTGCGTCTTATCAGCCCAATGGTGCTGCCCGGAGAGGGTGGGGAAAGAAAAACCTACCGCAGCCCTGCGTTCTCACAGACCGGTGCGAGGGGTCGGGGCGAAACCAAAGTCCCAGCTTTAGGAAGATGCATGACAGCTGCAGTGATGCTCACACTCCAGCATGCTGCTGCGTCAGTGCTCTGCCTGTTGTGTCTGGGATTTTTTTGCAAATTGTTCAGCTGATATAAAGAACCGGTTTTGTTCTGCTCTTTGTGGGCGTTTTTAGCTTTCCTGTCAGCCATCCCACTTATATAGTGTTCTGGTTAAAAGCTGATGCGTGAGCAAAAGGAAGAACGGAGGTAGAAAGAGAAGCTTTATAAAGAAAAATATGTGAAGAAGTCTGTGAAGCCTTACACTAATTATATTTAATAAAAATCAGTGTTTAGTGAGAAGGTTGCTTCAGCACTTCTTTAGTAGTGATGTGAACAGTGATAATTGTCGGGTTTTCCCACCAGCTAATTAATTTACCCTTTTTTAACTTCCATTTTTGAGAGCAGATGCTGTAGGAAACTCATTCAATATGAGCATAAATATCTCTGAACATTACTGTAACTGTAAATTACAGTGTCTGTTGTAGCAGTTACAAGAAATGTCAATTAAGATCTTAGCTTAAGCTGTTATTTTCTACACAGGAAAATAATCTTGACATCCTCTTAGAGCTCTTTAAATGTAAAGATGGATTATTGTGAAGATTCTAGACATAAATTCAAGCTCCTCTTTATAGGTGGACAGGCACGTAACATTGGATAACAACATAGTTTGTCCCAAGAGTGTAGCTGGGGTCTAGAATTAAGTCATTTATACCTCTGGATACAAAGTTACAGAGTTGATAAGGATACAGACAAAGGTGTGAATCCACAACAAAGATTTTTTTTCTGAGCAGCTTTACACATTTTTATAAAAACCCAAAACATAATTTCAAGATTCTAAAGCTATGTCCAGCATGGGAGTGACATAGAGCCAGACTAAATTCCTCTGGTTCTTGTATGAGCAACACCACCAGGAAATTCTTGCCTGCAGAGCTGTTCCAGCATTTTATTTTGATATAATGAGTACTTGTTTGTCCTTTGTTGCCAACAGAAAGCTCAATTCAAGAAAAATAAAAAGCATGGTTTAAATCTGAATGTGTACCTGTAAGAACAAGATGTGTACATCTGAGGGTTTATTTCAGCTTTGAAACCTCAGTCCTCTACAAAGAACTCTGTGATCGTGTGTCATTGCTATGCTTGATCATTGCATGTTACTGGCCAGCTGTTCAAATACATTGTATGGTTTTGGAACAGATGCAGGACAAAGCAAGAAATCTGCTATTCTAAGAATATTTTTTCTTGTCTGCCAAGGCTTTGTAATAATGCAAACAAAAACAGCTGAAAGAAGTTGTTCAAAAATAGTCTGAGCTAGTTTTATCTTGTATATTCTTTACCTACTCTCCCTGTGTGAGAACAGAAGGAGGCAACTTAAGAAAAGCATAATGGAAGTCTGTTGCTGATTCTTTTCTTCACGACATTTTTTCTGACTTCTTTGATAGTCTGTATTGCTTAGACCACAAATATAGCTGAGGAATTCCTGCAGAGATAAAAAGTAAACGTTTTGTTATCCTTTTCCGTAGGTATCTTCTAACTAATTCCAGCCAGCTGTAAGTAATGTGTCCATATTGGTCCCAAAAATGTTGTCAGGGCTTCCAGGCACAAACAGCCGTCATGACCTTGACCAGCCTCAGCTGAGGCTTCTGCCCACGCTGTGCCCGGGGCTGCTAGAGCTCCATTTAAGCTCTGGCTTAAATGCTCCTGTGTGGTTTTGCTGAGCTGTGGGCTCTGGTGGCCCACAGACTGGTTTTTCTGGCCTGGTTTGTACCAGCCTGGTTACTGAACTTTGCCAGAGCTCTCTGCACCCCTGGCTGTTCTCTCTAGCTCCCCTGTGCATCTCACCTAGGAGCAATAGCCCTCAGCTAGGGCTATAGCCTGTGTGGTTCCTGCCCTGCAGCCTGACTGGGCTCTCTGTCCCTTGGGAAGCAGCTGGACCTCACCACTCCTTGGATGACAGTCTGTTAGAGCCATGACTGCTGCGTACTTTGGTAAGGTGATGTTTCTTGATAGTAATATCTCTTTTTAGAATTCTTTTTTGTGATCCAATATAAAATGCTTGAATTCACGTCTACTTTTCAAGGGTTAAATGCAGTTGAGGCTGTACATAATAAGCAATCAAGCTTGCCTATTGTGACAATATTGTGCTGACAAATATAGGCATAGATGCAGAACCAGCATAAACAACAGAAAATTATGCAGCCTTTTGGTGTTTTTCTCTGGATATTATTCTGCTCTGTAAGTCATGACGGTCTTTTCCTAAACACCCACTGGAAACAAATCAAGATATACTGGACAGAGTTACTATATATAGCATTAATACTGTATCAAATGATATTACTTTGAGGCATTAGAATGTATTAATGAATATCTTCTAAGCAGTCTGTTCACAGAGAGCTGTTAGTGACTCACACCTGACCAGAGCTAATGAGGACAGATTGAGCTCTGTTGGTCTGATACTGATTACCACAGCACCAGAGTAGGTATGTTTCCGTGAGAAAATTAGAGATCACCCACCAGAAAGGTTAAAGGGCAGTTTCTGTGTCATTGGTGGTGGTACACAGAGCTGGGAAAGGCCTTTCCAGAGCATGTTACTGCACAAGTGATCCTCCCCTGGAGTACTTCTGCCTATGCCTCTATTTGCCCGGTCAAATAAGCAGCATAAGTCAGTTGGCTTAGAGTGGCTTTTGTCTGCTATGGAACAACAACCTTCTTTGAGTTGGTAACAGGGGAAAAAAATAATTTATCTGTGGCCTTAGCAGATGCAAAAGTAAATAATAGATTTTGTTTGGTAGAATATGAAATGTAGAAAACACACCTGATTATAGCCTTTTGTAGGGGACACTGGGCAAATTCCTTGCTTAGGCTGTCCTGGTTTCCAGCTCCCAGTGACCAAACTCTGCTCTCAGCTGCAAACAGTGAAACTGTTGCTATGCATAGTCTGGATTGGTACTGCTGTGCCCAACACCTGGCTCACTGTGTGAAGGTGCACAGTGAGATGTGCATTCATCTTCTCTTTTTATAACCTCACTCTGTGTGTCACTAGTATTCCTCCCAATGATGTGTCATGTGTTTCTTCCAATCTTTTGGTTTTTTTTAATTCCTCCCCCCTGTTAGCTCCTTGCTTATGCTCTCTTCCCTTTCCATACTGGTGTGCATAGTGGTGGATGCTCACGTAGTGACATGCACAAGTCGTCTTGTGACACACAGGCCACCTACTTTGCTCTTGCTCTTCCCCAGTGAGCCATTACAGCAAGGGCAGGTCCCAGTGACCTTTGTCTGTTGCTCATGACTTGCAATATAATTGATTTTCTCAGAGCCCCTGTTTATTCACCAAATATTTCCTCTTCCACATGGCACTCAACAACATTTTGTTTTTCACAATCACAGAACTGAGTGCCATCACAGAATAAGGAAAACAGGTCACTGTCACTGTTGCATGAGAAGAAAATGGAAGTTCAGGAATTCAATATGCCATATGCACAGTCTCGTGGGGATATGTTATTTTCTAAGTTAGAAAGAATATCTGTTAACACATAGCTATGTGTAGATAAACTGAAACTATTTTACCTCTGCAATGAATTTTTGATTTTGCTTTATCTGCATTCAACCTTTTTCAATACAAATTAATATTTTCTAATTATGCCCAACATAGTCACCTAATCCTTTTTAAAATATATTTTGCAAACCCATAAAATGATCATGTTAGTGTATTATAAGTTTATCTCAAAATATTTATTCTAACGTTTTAGTTAAGGCTGCAAACTATGATAAAAAGTAAGTTTGTGCCATTTGAAGGTGAGCTTGTTTTGCTCTTACTGTATAGGATCATAAATACGCAAATGAGCCACAAGTTGTTTTGCTTAAGCAGCAAAAGGAATTTGGAAGACAAGAAAGGACAAATATTTATTCAAATACTTGACATAGTGACCATTTGAATATATCGTTTTGGTAATTCTAGAGTCATTTGAACACAAACTGAGAGGAAGACTGAGGTTTTCTTCTACAATGTTTAGGTCTATACATAAGTAGTTTTTCTTTGTGAAAGCCTCAAGAATTTTTTTTCTACTTACTATAGTGATGGAGCCGTTTCCAAAGCCCAGGGCAAGGATCTACATGGAATGCAATGGGTTCCATAACTCCAAGAAATAAAAGACAGGGTGCTATGGCTGAACTTTGTATCTTTATACTAATAGAGGCTTTACCCTTGATAGGGTATAACATACTTGTGAAGGGTGACAGTGTGTGATTGCTCTCTGCCCTGGAGGACTTGTTATTTCAGAGTAAACAAGCACCCTGTGTGCATACAATGCAGGGCCAAAGAACTGATTAGACTCTGTCAGGGTTCTCATTACTCTAGTTACAGGAAATTTAACATTTTGCTTTCATTAATCAATCAGGTGCAGCTCTGTTACTGATAACTTTGAGATGTTGAACCAAAATGCAGTTTCTGCATGGGGCCTCTGCAGGATACTTCCAATTTTGCTATACGTTATTCAGAATGCTGATTTATGAGCCAAATGTTGTTCTGCACTGTTTCAATGGATTTTAAATTTGTAGTTTAGCCAAACATATTTTTTCTTGAGTAGTAAAGGCTTTTGTTGCGATGAAAGAATAACCCCATGATCATCAGATTTGTATAGTTGAATTTGGTTTGGGGAAATAATTATATATAAGTGGAATCTGTTGAAGAGGTATGTCTACCTCCATTTCAGGACAAATAAATAAAGAAGTATTGGGTTTCTCTTTTAAATATGAACGTTTTCTATGGATGTTCAAGGATTGAAATTTGGTGGTTATCGTGTGATTTAACAGAGGTTTTTTGTTTGCCAGACCAGAGATTTAATTTTTTTTCAGTGTGGCCCTTTGGCAGCTATATCTTGCAGAATCTTTTTTCTTTGCCACTTCTGCCTGTACTGTTAAGTGTAATTTGAAATTTTCTGTTACAATTGACCATAAATCAAGAAATTGCAGAATATTTCATGGTTATGTTTGACAGTGAAGACACATGGTCTTAAGTTTGTGTAAAACAAAGGATAAAACCATCATATTTCCAACCCTTTTCCTCATGAGAGCCCATGCCAGCTGTACAGTTGGATGACATTGCTCTTATGTGTTCAATGAAATAAGTGAAAATGTCCATAGTTCACAACTTTATGAACAGTAAAGGCTTTAGAGTTGTCATTTTCCATGTAATTTAAATTATGCATATTTTAGAGACCAGCAAAAACAAAGCACATGTGGAATAAAAAAGCCTTGCTAAAAGCAAGAGACAAATACATCTGAACTGAGTTTTAAAAGCATTGCTGTAGTTTGTTACTCAAAAATCTTATACTGACTCTGCTGGGCTACTGTGGCATGAGTGGGAATTAACAGGCTGTGTGGTAAAAACTGCTACTAAGGTAATACCTAAAGCACTTGACACTGGACCAGGGATGTGCAAATGCAATGTAATAGGCAAAGAACAGAAGTTCTGCCTTCAAGAGTTTGTAATCCATAAAGACAAGACAGTGTAAGCAAAAAGGAAGTAAAATATATCCTTTGAGAATGATGTTTTATTTTACACTTGAGTGGTTAATTAGTTTTTGCAGAATTGCTGACAAACTTCTCCAGGTATGAAAATTAGGCAACCAGAATATTTAAGTTTGTGGCCCTTTTAACTTCAGGGTGTGTGTTAAGGAGATGCTATGGAGCTGCAGGTGCTGTGAATTTTGAAGTGCTTGTTTTCAATCACATCTTGCCTGGACACCTGAGTTTCATTCAGTTTTTGCTTGGCTCAGCAGAAGAGGTTATGAAGACTTCCAACAGGAGTCAAAATTCTAGATTCTCACTGGAAGTTTGGAGAGAAAAGAGTAAAGTGGCAGGAGTGTGTAGTGAGGCTGAGATGAAGAAATTAAATTGGATAAATGAGAAGACAAATCAGCATTTCATGAAAATGAGATTCACATAGGAAAATGCCCTGATTTCACATAGGAAAGTATTTTTCAAAACCCTGTGTAGTTTCTAGTAGTAGGCTAAGGCTATTTTTATGCTCCAAATACTGTTATTTTCTGAGTGTTCATCTTCCTTTCAAAAAGGATGATTTCCATGTAACATAACCAGACCTATGGATTATGGGGGAGAATGGAATTAACAGCATTTAAGTAATTTCAGCAGCTGGGGCGAGACCTTCCTGATCTCTATGTTCCAAGGTAGGTACCACAAGGCACTTGTGTTGTTTACTGTAATGCTGCTTTCTGAAATCTCCCTGGAGGCTAATGCTTGTGGGTGCTTATCTCCATTTTCCTATGGGCTGTAAAAACTCAGTCATAGAATCTCTAACCTGGACCAAGATCACATGAAGAATTAGGTGTGCGTGTAAACAGCAGCCTTCCTTGAGTTACTGAATCTGATGTGAGCTAATCTAGGCTGCTTTCTAGTATTCAATTTTTCTACACTTAAATTTATTGCAGATGGATAAATGTTTATAACACTTGCAAGTGTCAATTACAAGAGAAAAGATAATCTAAGTAGGGATGGTGCCAGCTAGGTACATTCCTAAGAAGATGGCAGGTCTTGAGGGTCAGCTTCATCTCCATGGTTTTGGCAGAGGAAAATGTACTTTCTACATTAGATGATCTAATGACTAAATTCTGGCTTTAAAATCACCTGTGATCAAGTCTGAAGGATATGCTACCTGCAGGGGTATAGTTTTGGAAGATAATATTTGCAGGGTTATAACTGATGTCATAGTGAAAGGCAACTGAAATGGATGCAAAGCCAGGCTTTCCAGGAAGCTGATACACTTTCAGCTGAGTAGTATTAGAACAATAGGTCCTTAGCAGCGCTCTTGCCTGTTACACAGCCTATTATCATAATGCACAGACTGGGAAGAACAGCTTGCCCCAGGTCCGGGCGCACCTGGAACAGAGCAGCCTGTGAGTTCAGTGGCACGGAGGAGGCAGCGCGGGTGTCTCTGCGGTCCCAGCCAGCCTTTGCTGCTCTCGGTGCCGGGCTCTGCAGGCTGCTCTCAGCAGAGGGCACTCTGTTCCTAGCGATGGAGGAGGCGCCTTCCCGTGCTGGTGAGAAACCCAAACAGATTGGAAAAGTTTCCAGTGCAACATATTTGAACAAACTCTTCATCGGTTATGTTTAGTTCACTGGAGCATATTTTTAACTTCAGTGGCAGGGATCAGAGCCCTTTCTCTACGTGCTGCTCTTAGCGGACTCGACGAAAGCTTGGAACATCACTAGAAGCCGTAGTGCAAAGGTAGAGGATTTTGGCGTTCCTGTTTAGCAGCTCGAAGCTCAGAGGGGGAACGAGAGCAAAGCTGTCGTACGAGACATATTCGCCAGATTTACAGTAGGAAACCTAAAAATATTGTAGAGGGCAGCATGATTAAAGACCTACTCGGTGTGCGAGCAGATTTGCAGCTGTATAGCGAGAGTTACTTGCAGATGAGACACAGGATGGCTGTGGTTTTGGAAGCTGCTTTGCATCAGATTCGGGGGCTGACTTCACGGTAGCTTTTGCCCCTCGGGGGAAGACGAAGCACTTGGTCCCGGGCTGCCGGGGTCTCGGCCCCCGACATCGGAGCGTCGCCAGTGCCTCCGCAGCCGGGGGGGAGAACGGGCCCGCTTGGCCGGCCGCCCGCTCTGGCTGGCCGGGGAGGCAGAGGCTGCGCGGGGGGTGCGGAGCGAGCGGCGGAGCGGGGGCCGGGCCGAGCCGAGCCCCGCGCCGCAGGTGGAGGCGC
>VZTT01056189.1:45471-55694 GCA_013400855.1 Buphagus erythrorhynchus
CGGCGGCCGCACCAGGTGGGTGAGCTCGGCGGCCGCCCGGGGCGGGCAGGGCAGGGCAGCCCCCGAGCCGCTGCCCTGACCCGGCTCCCTCGGCCGCGGTGCCGGGCCGGGGTCGCTCCGGAGGAGTCTCCGGGAGGGCGCGGGTGCTCGGGGAGCCCAGGCACCGGCACCTAGGAAATACCGGAGCCTGGTGTGCTCGGCCACTTGGGGCTCTCGGCATGCCTGCACAAGGGGGAAAAAATAAGTCTTCCTTCTTTTATTGTCATAGTTGATACTTTCGAATGACAAAAGCATCCAGGAGTGCTAATGATTTTGGGAGGTAGGGGGACTTTAGGATGTTTTTGGAGGGAGGGAATAAAACTCTTCTTTCTGTAAGGAATATTAATTATGTTCAGTTGAACAGGTGCAAGAACTGTTTGGATAGATGGCTTTCCTTTGGGATGCCTGCTTTTTTAGAAAGGAGCACTTTATTTGAAGAAGTCTGCATTCGTTGTGGGACTTGGCAAACTTGTGTGGTGGTGGCTGAGGGGAGGGAGCGCTGTTTGTGTGAATCTGTGTGGGGGTGCATGAAACTTGCAGTGTTTTGAAATCGTTCTGGTAGTGTATAATCTAAGGTAATAAGGTGTGTTGACACATGGAATTAACAGAATTAGTAGTATTATTACATGATGGGGTTTTGGGCAATTTTAAATTGACAAGCTCATGCTGGCCTTTTAATTTTGATGATCACTAAATTAATGGATTTTTTTCTTTTTTCCCTAAACTGATGAAGCCCTGATTGTTTAGTGTCTGAGCTTTCAAAGGCAGTGCAAATGACTGCTGAAATCACAGAACTGGGCTTTCATCTTTCAGTGCTGGAAAGTACATCAGGAATTTTATGCCCCTTGGATTTTACCTTCTAGAGATCAAGATGGGAGAGATTCCCAATTTAATAAATTCTCCTATTCAAGAGATATTCAGACTTGTCCACTATTGCCAGCTTCCCCGGACCTCTCATTTTGGTCCTTTTCTGTGCCCTAATTGGAGCTGCAGGCTCACCCTGCAGGCTGTGCTCATGGCATGCGCTGCTGCTCTGGCCAGCACAGCACTCCGGTGTTTGCATTGCACTGCTTCCAGCGGCCGGCCCAGTTTGCTTTAGTCATTGAAATTCTGGCGGAGCCCACTTGATTTTGTTTGTAACTTGGAACAATTTCTCTCAGCAGAGCCCCAAGGCATGAGGATGGCCAGCCCTAAAGCCACTGGGCTGTCCTGGGAGATCACTTGGCTTGCTTTTGTTCTTTATGCTCATCTACAGGTAGGTAGTGAACTTGTTGCTGTTGTCATTCCTGTTCCTGTATCAGGCGACCTTGCTGCACACTTTACATTACTGTTTTAAAACAGAAAACTGCTGAAGGAGCTGCTGTGTAATTAAAAGTCTCCCAGTGAGAAGGTTTTCCTTTCACCAAACTTTCAAACACATCCATGTGAGAAATTAATATTCTCTCCCTTGCTCATTATATTGTACCTGACTTTACCAAAGGGTGACCAAAGGGAGATCTTGCCAGATGTGTAATGCCATGGGTCTTTCTAGGCAACACAGCTGCTCTTTGCCCCTGGGAGTTTAAGCACTTGATAAATGTTGAGGTGCTGTAAGTGACAAGGGTTATAGAAATACCTGGATAGAAACATCTAAAGCATTTGGGGGCGGGAAGGTGCCCAAAAAGGTCTTTGCTCCAAGTGTTCAATGAGTACAGGAACCATGGAGGAAAAACCATAGCTGCCATCTGATATATTGCCTGACACATGAGCCTAATCAGTTCCAAGAGGTGAGTATTTCAAGAAATATGGTGTGCTGGCATGCTGTGGAGATGTTACAGTATGTCATTCTCTGTACTGATAGTTCCCACAGCACAAAATATTTCAAGGATTCTTCAGTCTAAAATACATATAAATCAAATAAATCCTTAGAAAAAGGTGACTAAATAAACTGAGATTTATTTTTTTTAAATAAATAGGAACTTTTTTTTTGAAGCTTTGTAGTAGTCTTCAACAAAAAAGTTAAGCCTTTAAATAAAATCAGTGTTGTTGTGTACTTTGTGTACTATTGCAATGCTGAGAAGTGGAGCCTGATGTGCTGGGCAGTATATAAACATACATCCTGAAGAAGTTTGAATTGAAGAGCAATACAACAGACAAAAATAATATCAAAAGGAGTACGAAGAACTGAGGAGAATGTACTAGGCAGCTGAGTAAGCTGTGATCAGTTTATGGTGGACTTTGAGGTTCAAGGCAGTGGGAATGGGCTCCAATGCATCCTCAGCAGCACTGCTGAGTGCTGTGAGCGATTTGGCAGGTGATGAACACCTCCTCTCTGTGGATTATGGTTGCAGCTAACCAGTACACTGGTTACTTGAGTAAAGAACTTGCCATTAAAGTAAAAAATTACATCTGTATTAATTGTGCAGTAAAACAGTGCATTCAACACATGCCTGAGCAGATAGGGTCACAGTGGGATCTGCTCTTTGCCTGCATGTTTCTTATGCAAGGACAAAAATGTTACAGGTTTGCTGTGCCTGTTCAGCGTGTAATTTTGTGTGCAAACAGTTGAGTGATGCTGTAATAACCAGCTCTGTAAAACACGCAGAAAATAGTTCAAGAAGTTCCCTTAATAGTTCTCTTCAAGATGAGAATAGAAGCTCAGAGAAGGGAAATGTTAATTTTGTTTTGGTGCCTTTTGGTTATGAAGGGACCATTTCTTGCCTTTAAAGTATTTTTCTTGTATTTTTTCTTTCATATTTTTCTTATTGCAGAGCTGGAACCAGTAGTGGCATAGTTTCCTCTTCTCCACGAATGGTTTGGCATAGCTTCACTTGTCTCTTTATAATAAAAACAACCCAAACACATTGTAGTAATCAATTGGCTATTGTGAGTAGCTTTATGAACACTTCAATCCAGGTCAAATTTTATGGTCTTGATTGTCCTTTAAAATACTGTAATCTGTTTGGCATATTTGAGTCATTAGCACTTAACCCCAATCTTGTAGGAGGCCTTTTTGCTCCTAAGTTTTAGGTGTTTTATCACAATTTTAGGCACATTAAAGATATTTTATATTATTTAACATAACATTTTTGGTATCCAATAACCATTAATTCTTTAATTGGTTGCTTGAGGCCATACTAAATGGACCACACACAGTCATTTTACCCTAATATTGTACCATAACTTCCACTTCTGTTGTTTTTGGCTATTAAAGTGCTTATGTCTGGAGCTAATCAATTAGAAACAATTGGATGCTGGGCAAGGTCACAAGTCTATGTCATATCACTTATGTGCAATTGATTAATTTCATCCTGCTTGAGGCAGGTACAGAATAAAAAAATGACCATTTAAAAAGAATGTGGTGGGAATGTGGTATGAATGTAATGCAAAGAAAACTTTAACATGAGAAGTTGTGAAAAAGAGGTAGCTGCTCCTGAGAAGCAATGGAACTTAACTTTGGTTATAGCAGTCCTTTCTGATTCTCCACAGCATGGTAACAAGCAGTATGGCATTTAGCTGGGCTCCAAATTTGTCTCTGCCCTTGCAGATGTGCTATGTCTCAAATATGACAAAACTGTTTTGCCAATGGCAAATTAGTTGGTATACTAGTAGGTAAATTAGGTTTCCTAGGATAACCCAGGGAATAGTTTACCCCTGAGTATTGTTGAGCTGCCTGCTTGTTAAATCTGCTCTGTGACCAAGAGCAGTGACATAAATCACTCAGGAAGAGATCACTTATGGGTAAGGCTTGGCCACGTTCTTTTGCAAATACAGAGCTGACCTTTTCTTATATGTGCCAATATAAATGAAATTAATGGAACTGCATTAGTCTAAAGCTAGTGGTAATACAAGCAGATAACATATGTATGTTTTTCTTGAAAACAAACAAGATACTCGTCTATCAAATGGTAGCAGCAACATGGAATAACTCATTGTTTCTAAAGATTTAAATGATGGCTCTATCCAAGAAGTTACTGTATTCTACAGATTATGTGTATTTGGGAATGCTACATCCCTAGCCTTGAATTCATTGCTAAATGTTGTTTAAAAGGCTCCTCATTTTTCCTCACATTGTAGCAGGAGAGCTATTAATTCTATGGATTTTAGGAGATGGTTAAGCTAACAAAGTAGAAGTGTCCAAGCCCAGTTCTGCTGTTTTGAGGCGATCTCTTGAGTACACATTGCTTCATATTGGTAATTGAAAAAGCAGGATGTTCAGCCTGGTAACCAACTCTTTCTTAACCTTGTGATGATATTTTATTACGCCATTCAGCTAGATGCTGTTATATTTGTTATGACATGTATGTGGGACTGTATATCTTTATAGTCTTACTAATGGATTACTGGCAGGAAGAAATGATGTCTAGCAGATTTGTATGGGCAAATATATATCAAGAATTTAACACATGGATTCATTTTAGATTTATTCTCTGGTATGTTGTTTTCAAATCAGGAATACGCTGATATTTTCTTAGGTTCCTATAGTCCAAATTAAACCCTCTACAAGTCAGTACATTTTGCCTCCAAAGACCATGGGGTTGGTAATGTGTGCATAGGGAGTAAGAGCAAAGACACCATGTCTGGATATTTAAGAAGCATTAGGTCTTGATTTCTATGGAAGGGAAAGTTTCATAGGTCATAAATTCATTCAATAAACTGTTGGTTGCTTCCGTGATTTATGTTCCTGCAATCCCTGCCTGCATTATGGTCTTTTCTAACTATCTGTGATATTTTGGAAATGAAAGATATACATACTGAAAACATTATTGTCTTCAAAATGATTCTGCCATAACCAATCTGCCAAAAACTACCAACATAGTAAATGTCTTTAAGGCTGAGCTTTGCAAGGCCAAAAATCTGATGTCCATTATATGACATAGTGGACTTGGAGACCATCTTTGTGGAAAACCCTTGGATTATTGTTTTACAGTCACTGAATGTATTGCACGCTGATGTCCAGAAAATAGATTATGAACTACATGCCATACAACGTTCTTAAGTCTCCAGTAACCTTGATCAGAAATGCCAGGGTGAGATTGGCAAGCTCTGAGTTAAATTTGAAGCAGTTTCTGTAGGCAGGTGCCAATTCAGCACCCATCTGGAGTTTTGCCATCAGCCTCAAAAGGCCTGTGGTTTTATTCTTAGTGTGAAGATTGAGTTGCTGCTTCCAAAGACAAATAACACATCTGAGACTCTGTACAAGTATTCTGACTGAAAATATTCATTGCTATTGACAAGGTTGCAACTCAGTGACTGCATTACCAGAAAACTTATGTTTAAGTTTCTGAACATGCTTTAAATTTATGACTGATAATGATTGCTCAGCCAGTGCTCATAGAATCTGAACTGCTGTTGCCCTCAGTTTACAGTCCAATAGTGGAATTGCCTGAAAAGTTGATGCACGTGTCTTGTGACTTGAGACACAAACTATGTATGAATACTTACTTTTTAAAATGTGTCATAAAAAATTAAAGTTAGCTATGGGAGAGGACCAAGAGTACAGATGTCATCAAATGAAGAAACCCCTTTACGATCTAAGTTATTTGTTGTGATGATAATTCCTCATGAAGTTACACTGAAAGTTGGACAGAAGTTCTCAGATCAGTTGTGTGTAGAGCTGCAAATTTTTGTTTACAAAACCAGGTATCTAAGAGTCTGGTACACTTAGAGAAGCCTCTAGAATAAGAATGATTTCTAGCAACTGCCACTGGCTTCTGATTTCTCTTGAAAGAGTAGTCAAGAAAGGAAAGAATGGCTTTAGGATGATCTTTGGTTTAGAAGACACTTGAACGCTTAGTCACTGATAATTACTCATTCAGGTCTGCTTGGTGCAGCTGCATCCTTCATATTCCTTACCAAATTGGGGAATAAACAGCACTGAGGTGGCAGTTTTGCACAGTGCACCAAATTCCATTCCTGCCTTTGCATCACAGAAAATGTACATGATTGATTGTACTGATATTAAAGCTCTTCATCCAGAATTCAAGATTTAGCCATCCAAAATAATGCATTTTGCTTCAGAAGAACATGCATTTTAAAATTGGGGTCCTTTTTATTTGCTTTACTTCTATAACCAGTCAGTCCACATGTTTGTTTTTGTGTTCAGTTTTTGGATTTGAAGCTTTTCTTTAAACATTTCTCTTTGCTCACCTGAATCCCCAGGAGCTCCAATATGGCTTGCAGTCAAATAGTAAAGTGAATTCAGTGATTGTTGAAGCAGATTCATAACCTGTGCCTCTGTAGTTGTTGGTATTGTAAGTCTGTGCAAGAGATCTCAGGTATAAGTTATTTGTACTCCAGTCAAATCTGTGTATTACAGTTTTATAGAGTTGATAATACTGATGATAATTCTGTGGCTGTGAACAGTCCAATACAGTCACACTTGAACAATTCCAGTGTAATTCTTATTAGGCAAAACCTCTGCAAAACAGGGACAGTTTGTGCATGCTGAAAGAATGGGTTTGTTTTTGAAGTACAGTTTGATAGTGAGCACAGCATTCCAGAAAGGACATTGGATATAGCCATGGCAACTCCAGAGAGACTACTCAGACCCACATAGGAACAGCCCTGCAGTTCTGTCATGCTCTGTGCACTCACTTTATTGTCAGAGATAGACAATAACTCCTTTCGGTTTTGAAATCATGCACATAACTTCCTTTCCTGTAAGGGGAGAGCTTGATATTGGCTGAAGACTTCAGACTGTCAAGTGCTCTTGTATTTAAGGGTCAGATTTTCAAAATGCCCTCACTCCAACTTGTAGGAGGAAGGACAGTTCTATGAACTCCTTTTTTGGATGACAGCCACACAAGAGTGATAAATTAATGCAGATAGAGCAGTATTTTCCAGAAGGGTTTGTGGGGTCTTTGTTTTGATGACTTTCAGTAAGACCTGAGACATTAAACACTGTTAAGTACTTAATTGCATTGGTAAGTGCTTAGCTGGATTTTTCTAAACAAGGTAAATTTCAATTAACCTAATGGGAGCCAGGCATTAGGTGCTTTGGATACTTCTAAAAGGTTTGGCTAAATATTTTTTCAATGTATTTAGCTGATTAATCCAAAACTTTCACCCTAAAAATTCTTTTGAAATAATAGGTTTCTGGTGTGTAGATTCTAGTACTCAAGTGCGTATTTGATAACATTTGAGAAGTGCAAGCACAAGTGTCATGTGTTTATAAAGGGAGGGCAGTTTTTGAGAACTTGGCCTAATAAATCCCTTCCAGACAGCATATTACATAAAGTGTTTAGCAACAATGTTATTTCTGTTTCTAATTTTGTATTTATTAGATTTAACATCATTATGGAAGGAAAATGGGAACAACATTTTCAGTCTGTTTTGAGAAATGTGGTTTCCAAGAATTGTCAGTTTGTCATACTTCTGGATGCACTAGAAACAGAGTGAATGCAAGTTAGCCCAACAAAATTGTGAAACAATATTAAAACTGCATTTATGATTGCAGTTACTAGATTGTTGCTGTGTGCTAATGGTTGTCATTGGTGTCCTGGTTGGAGGTCCCAACTGGTTAATGAGGCTGATTTGTAGCATTAAATAAGGGGAATATTTGTTTATATGTAGAACCATGTATTTCTGTGTTTATGTAATGGTGGTTTTCTGTCATCAGGTGCTTTGCCAAAAATTGAAGCTGCCTAAAATTTATAGGCTGCAGTATCCTGCTAGTGCATTCAAGCAAAACAGGCCAACATTTACAGTGTGTGTAGGTGAAAGGACCTATAGAGGCTCACTGCATGGTAAATCAAGGTGTAGAGGAGAGTTTTAGTTGCCTGATCTCCTGCCTTGTAGAACCAATGAAGTGAGGTGATATGGACACACCTGCACTGCTACAGAATGTGAAGAGTGAGGGATTGTGTTTCCTCAGTCTCTGGCAATAAGTGTTTCCTGGCCTGCACCTTGCTGAAGCTCAGAGAAGATTGCAGGAACTGGCTTTATTCCCAGCTGGCTGATTGAGCAAGAAATTAACTTAACTCCAACCCCCTGTTTTTGTTGTAATTTCCCTGCTTATATACGTGGCTGTTCCAGGCTATCTACTGGCATGCAGCGATGTGAAGGGATGGGTACTAGTTCTGATAAATTCAGATTTGCCTCTTCTGATGGATATTTTCTTTTCTTTCTGAATACTGCAGCCTCTTGTGGTGTAGCAGTGGTGTGGAAGCAGAAGGCTGAACAAGCTCAGTGCTCTCTGTGGATGTATAACAAATGAAATATGCTAATATATGATTTGTCTTCCTCTCCTGAGAGTCTTCTCTTATTAGATGATTTCAAGGTCTCATTACTCATTTGGTGTTTTGTTTTGTTGAGTCTTCAAATACTTTTAAACTGTTCCCTGGTTGAGTAGCATGGATGTTGGCTGAAAAACCCAATAGCACACTGGTATCTTGAGTATTGTCTGCTTGCTAGGTAATATCCTAGTTATAAACTGCCAGGTACATGCAGCATATTATGAATTCTTTCAGCTGATCTCATCAACACTTGTGTTGAAAGCAGGACAGAGAATACATCTAACCCTGGAGAGATGGGCTGTGTGTGCTGTATGCTATGTAGGAGATTTTGCTAAAGCCACTAACTGGTAAGACTGCTTGAACAGGCTCTGTTTTTCTCCCCTGATTTTATACCTTTATTTATATGAATATAAGGTGCTTTACGTGACTAAAAAATTACATGTTTCCTCTAGACTGGTGATTCTCAGGTAAGTGTTTCCATAGAACAGCAATTAACAGTGCTATGTGAATGTTAGGAACTGCTATGAAAGGGAGGTGTAAGAAAAAGCAAGGAGTATCATCCTATCCCTGTGTGAGTTCCTGGTTTGCCTGTGCACTGGATACACTTCAGATCCCTTAATGAATGGGGTGGAAAAGTTAGGCAGGAATCAACTGGTAACTTTTTTCAGGGTAAGAACTGAGTGCCTTTAAATAAAACTACTAGGAGGGAGATTGGAAACAATGAAATGGGAGTTTCTTCCATGATGATATTTGATGATGATATTTGAGTCCTTCCTGTATTTTTTGAGCAGAAGGTTACATGGATGTCAGGGGAGACAGGATGAGACAGACTGGGAAGATCCACTTCACAGTACTAAATGGATGAACCCCAGCAGGCTGGGAAGGCGAGTCTAGGAAAATATTGCAGCATTCTTGCTCTGGACATGCTTTTTGGGTGTCCAGTTATTGGCTGCTGTTGGAAGCTGACAAGACTATGGTTCCTTGGTCTGAATCAATTCAGTCGTTCTTAGGTCATTTTGGTGTTCCTTGGGGCTACATTTGAGCACCATTGAACAAGAACCAGTTCTAGATATATTGTCACTTATGAATCATCATTTAGAAATTAACAAAGAAATACATGCACTAATATCTAGGAGTATCTGGATGATTGTCCTGGACATGAGAACTTGCTCTAAACCTGAATGGGTGCCTACATTCTGAGCTTCTTTGTGTCTGCCAGGCATATTTTTTTATTTTCCTATTGCTGTTAATTTTTTCATGCAAACATTTTTAGGATGTTTCTGATGTATTTTCAAATGTTAGAATTTTAGAATGATTTTTCAAGTATGCAAGGAAACTCAGGCTTAATTGCTGGAATAGCTTCTTGTTTTTAAACAAACACTAGTATTTTCTTGAGGAAGATAAATAGAGACACAGCTTCTGATATTTTACTAAATATGGCTTGGCTTAAGTTCCACTTTCATTATGTGATCAGTCCTTCTGTAAAACACAAATATTCCAGACATTTTCCCTGCATGAGACAGTACTTGCCTTCCCCTCAGTTTGAAACTGCACACCTAAATGCTTTTCCCTTTCCTTTTCCTCCCTCTTTCAGTTAAATTTGGAACACAATAGGTGGGTTAAAACTATAAAGAAAACCTCCAGAATGCTATCTTAACATGTGAGGTTTTACCATGCAGCTGTTTATCTTCTGCTAGGAGGGAACTATAAATGTATTTTTAATGCCAGGAGTTGGGCTTAAAATGCCATTAGTTATCTGGTGGGAATAGATTTGAAAATTAGTAAGCAATTAGATCAGTGGGCAAATACATTTTACTTAATGTTGTAAGTCTCATGAGCCTTTCCAATATCCTGCTAGCACCACCTGTTCTTAACACCCAACCTTTTAAAGCTTTTCCCTTATGCAGTGTGACAATGAAAGGGAAAATTTTGTTTAACTCATAAATAAAAATCAGTATTTTAATTAAA
>VZTT01056191.1:18902-51874 GCA_013400855.1 Buphagus erythrorhynchus
TCCCAAGCTCTGAGCCTGCAAATTAGAGGCCTTGACGCCCAGCTCATTTTTATGACTGGCAGATAGAGTCCTAATTGAAACCTCAAAACCCAGAAAACCTCCAATTCCCACTTAGATGAGAAACTGAAGAGTCTGGGAGTTATTTAATCTCCAGCAGGCAGGTAGGATACAGAGATGTTAAAGAGTTGCTGGCAAAATTCAAAACCCTGAGTCACCTATCATACCTCCATAGAAATAAAATATGTCTCTGCAAACATTTGAAATTTGGCAAAAATTATTCTCTGATGGAAAAACTGTTCTCTTTGAGCATTTCTCAACTGTCTGTTTAACAGAATTGAAACACATAATATTCCAGAGATGAGACAAGTCTCTTGTAAGTCTGTTCTGCTCCTTTAGCTCCACCTGAGATTAACAGCTTTATCACAACTGCCTAGCTTCATCAGTTCGGTAACAACCAAGAAATTGTTCTGACACTCAATACTTTCTGCCAAAAACAAAACTTGTAACTTGCTGCCGCAGTGATATGTCATTAAAAGAAAAAGATCTATTTCCAAGGTTAAATAAACAGTCACAGTTCATACAACTACAAGACTGAATCACTTGGTTTGGGAATATTGAAATACTACCTTCATTTTATAAAAATATCCCTAAGATGCTAACTTACACAGGGTTTATGGTTCAACAATTAGCACATCTGACTGCACTGCCAAGTGAAAAAAAATTGCCCTCTAAAGCATGCAATATTTTGGGGGTAGATATTTTCCATCCAGTTATGGGTTTAAGGTCTTTTTATATTCTAAATATGTAAAAACTCAGAACTAAGATGAGTCTTAAAATCCAGAAGAATTTACTTCTTAGGATTATTTTTCTGTTCCTTTTAGGTACAGTATTAGAAAAAGCTCAAAAGGGCTTCACTGTTATCATGAGAAAATATGACAAGATGTCCAGGCAGCTTCTTTCATCGAAATTTTGCCTGTCGTAAAATTGATGCATTTAGCAAAAAGAGCCAGCAGGTGTATACTAGGAACTATCAGAGTTCATTTTGGACATGCTCATGATAAGAAATCCTTGCGTGGATCACCAGCTGGGTAAATCACAGTCACCTCTTATTCATCACCATGCATCAAAATCCTAACATGAATTTATAAACATTAAGGAAAAGTGTCTCTCACAAGAAGGAAAAGTCAATTTTTTAAAGAATATTTGGGATTAGTATACTCTCTTTGAAGATGCAGAAAATGTTGTGATTTTTCTCACAAGGCAATTGACATGAGTTATGCACCATCAGAGCATTGCTGGTGGCACACCTGCATGGAGCCTGTGTTTGGGATAATACTCCACTCCAGTCTAGCAATCTAGCAAGGCACTTCAGTGTGAATGCTGAGCCCTGCTGTGTTAATCCAGTGGTCTTCCAACCACTCTAGAGCTGACCTGCATGCAGTAGTCATATCTTTGCCAGTCTTTTGCACTTCTGGCTCCAGTATCTGTACCATAGACCTGTCTAAAGCCAGAAAGTGGTGAAACTGCTTCCTATCTCAGTGATAATGGGCTGCTGTAGTCCTCTTTTTGATCCTGGTCTTGTCTGACTGGACATACATGAGCCAATCCATTTGGCTCCAATCCATTTGGCTCAATCCATTTGGCTTGGTTCTGTAGCTACAAAATGTGACAGCTATTGCAATCCTCTTGACCTATGAACTCTCTCATGCAAGCAGACTTTTCTTAGTCGCAAGATAATCCCAAGAAGTGAGACTTGCTATTTTTTTCTCACACTTGTCACAGATAAGGGAGTGTAAACCAGCAGAACAGCATGCATAAACTACTGCTTCTCCCAAACATTCACTTCCACCCCTCAAACATTTCTGTTTCTACTAATCAGCCCATTAAGCAAGTCTTTATCACTTCAATTTCTTTCTATATTCACCCCATGAGTGACAGATGTTATTTTCATACAGTAATTAAGAGTTGTGCTTCATTCCTCTCAGAGATAAGATTTTCAGCCCAAATGGGAGTTTTGATACCTTGCCTCATACAGATGAATCTTCTGCCCAAGTGACAAAATGCTTTATCTATTCTTTTATTTATAAGTGACTGTTTTTCAGCTTCTAGGAGACAGTGCATAAAGGGTTTGGCTTTAATTCATCTTCTTGATCTTCTATCTGCTGTATGGCCAACACAGTTTGCTGATTCAATACTTGGAACGTTCCTGAATATACTCCATAAGTGGATATCAAAGTGTCTGGTCATTGAACCCTAAAACTTCAATTACATTTGGAAAAGGATGAATCTGGAAGAATCATCTTCTCAGTTTCACAGGCACTCTGTCCCTTTGCACTAGGGCATGCTCATGGCCGAGGTGGAGCAGGTGTTTGGAGAGGACTTTGGGGAGAGTCTGGTGGCACCACTTTTCGAGGGTCTCCTTCTGGAACCAGAGCAAGTTCTTCTCAGAACCAGGGAGCAGGTCTTCAATGGAACAGAGGTGGGACCAGGGCATTGCATGCACCATAATGGGTGATGCATACTGAAGGGTAACAGTGCAAAGCTTTGCTGGTAAGAGCACACTCTCCCACTGATGTTGCCTCCTCCCAGTACCAATATCCTCCTTGGCATGATTTCACTCCACTCAGAGGAGAAGCTGAGAGAAAGCAAAACGTACTAAAGAAGTTGTTGGACTCCGTGCACTGTTCATTTGTCATTCTAAGAACCAAACACAATTAGGAGCCTTAATTAAAAACAACTGACCCATCAAAATCCTAAGAACATATTCTCAGGAATATTCCTTCTGGAGGGATGAGAAAATACAAGTACATGTTGACAGACTCATTGCCTTCACTGTACCTGAGTAGATTGTGTGTGCACAACTGTTACAAAATTCGTCTTATAAACCATATCAGATACAGAATTTTACTCGCAAGCAAAGCAACCCTCTTACAGGGGGAAAAAAAAAAAGATATTTTTGTAAGAGAAGTAACATATGGCCTAAATTTTTCTGGCAGGTAGTTATAAATCTCTGAGGAAGTTCTATTGAAATGGGAAAGATTAAAAGCAAGCAAGAAAAGAAAGTAGTGTTAATAGAAAAGTTTAAATGCAAGTGCTCACATTCCAGTGGAAATGGTCTAATTTAAGATGACATTTAACAGTTTCCTCCACCCATGCTGTTGGAAACTAAAATCCAAACAGAACAGCATTATAACTTTTTGCAAGCAAAATTTAAAACTGATCAAGAAAAGAAAGGTATGTTCTAGTTTCAGTAAGAGAAATGAAGCACAAAAAGCAAAAACAGAAAATAAAGTGACTTAAATATATAAATGACTTGCTGTGATAACACAAGAGCCATTAGTCAACACATGGAAGAGATTGTGCAGGAATGTAAGTTAGCAATGAAATTAAGAAAATGAAAATCAAGAAAAAAAGATAAACAACTCATCTTCTAGAAAGGCTCATGTACTACTTCTTCATTTAAATCATAACAAACATATGAATTTCTCAATAAAATCATAAAAAAACCAGCACGAAATGCTTTCCTACTCTGCATCACCCAGTTGTCTCCCAATCTTCTGCTTAGTAGACTGTATTGGTAGAAATAATGACCCTGTGACATGACTGTAGATATCTATGCTGCACGAGTTGGCTGCAGAATGGTACATAAATGAGTGGCACTCAGCACAACACTATTCATTTGCTCTGTTATGCTACTTCTAAGATGCCATGGTTAGAGAGAGCACGCCAGGAAAATACTTCTGGGAAACTTAGGTCAGTATCAGTGACTTTTTCTGAGACAGTATTTTAGCTTCCAGGGTGGCTTTTAGTCTCACCCTGTTGCAGAAAAAACTTGCTGCTGCTTTGTACAAAAAGCCAAAAGCATGGGAGTGATCCTGCATAAAATTTTCATTAAAAAATAATAACATGGGATATTCTTCGCAGCTTTAAACTTTGCTCACATTCACACCCAAGGTCTAGCAGATAATTGCATTTTGTTGACTGTAGAGAATAAAAAGAGAGCCACAGAGAGGAAATGGAACAGATACCCTTTCCTAACACACTGTGCAAATCATACAGTAAAACCCACAGCAAATCATTACTTCTCTTCTCTGGTATTGCTCTATTCCCAGCTGCTGGAGACTGCTCCAACTGAGAATTGCAGCTCAGAAGTTATGCTGGTGATGCTGATATCCCCTATCCTGAACTGCACTCATGCTTTGTGGTAAGGGCAGGGTGGAATGATTCCCTGGGGTGTTTACACATAAGAACTAACATCTGTCAGATCAGCATGTGTCCAACTTAACGCTGACCACTTCAGTGGAACTACTTATATACTGCTGCTCTTTCTTATACACAAAGAATTTTTATCCTAATTTTTAGCTGGCTTGACTCTGCCCATTCTTTTTCTTTTTTTTTTTCCTTTTTCTTTTTATTATTTTGTTTCAATTTTTTTGTTTTGTTTTGTTTATTTGTGTTTTTAATTACCTGCCATTAAAATAATACCCCAAACTATCATATTTTTAAAACTGAAACTTTTCCTGTTACCCTTGTTCTCTTAGATACATGTTCAACCATAGTCCATGACTATGGGTTCTGAAGGATAACTCTCAACTGGATTTTCAGAGCCCTGAGCTAAGGAAATACTATCATCTGCATTTTGCAGGCAGAGGGTCAATATCACATAGAAACTGGTAGCAGGGTTTCTTTTCTGAGAATGGATTTCATACTTTGTACACTGAATACTGTGTGAAACTTGCATTTATGCACATTTGTCTCTCTTCTAAAATATGTGACAATTCTTGACATATTTATACTTATTTTATTTCTCACTCCTGTTATTTATTTGAAAATATTCAGCTCATGAATTGTGTAACTCAGGGACCATAACTGAATTTCAAACAGCCTTCCACAAGGATAGGAAGTTATGCTTGCTGGGTTTTGTTCGCATGCGTAACTTGGTATTGGTTTTGCTCTCTGACTAAAAAGGCACAGTCTCTAGAATCAAAATTTTCCTTCTATGAATATTCCATAACATCAGGTGTTTTGATAAGACCACTTGAAAAATATTTCATAAGCCAGGCATAGAAATATATGAATGTAAAAGTGGTAGAAATAATTATAAGGTGATATGAAACAAACTGTTCTGCACATGTGGATCTTGACATATGTGAAAGATATGTACAGAAATTTTGAAAATTTCTGTATATCTACTTATGCTTGTGTGTAGTTTGCAAGACTGATGCCTTACCACTATCCAAAATATACTACTGATAAATTTTTCTAGGTACCTGCCTAGTTTCTCTCAGCCCTTCTGGTCAATGAAAAATATGAAAATTAATCATCACCCTTTGGTTTTTAGTAAAAAAAATAAGTTTTGGTATGTTTTACATAGCAGGCACAACCAATTGTAGGGGTGGGAAGCCTTTGTGAAGATGGGTCTCAAAGAACATTTTCCACACCCATCCCACAGTCTCCTCTCTACTCACTACCCTGGAACACATGGGAAAAGCTGTTGACCAGCTTGCACTGCTGAGCACACAACTTAGCTTAATTTTGTACTGAAATGGTTCCTGTCAGTCCCTCATGCCATGGGTCATGGCCAAGTTGGCCACACGTGCTACATGCCTGACTTTTGGGTCAAGGCTTATTGAGGCTACACTGCTCATAGAGAAAAACCACATGCTTTCAGCAGGACCACTAACTTAGCTGATCAAGATCAGCATTCAAATTCTGAAGCTTGTATAATTCTGTAACAAGACTGCAAGGCTATTTATGAACTGTCTTCTCTTTTTAGCTCTGGAAACTGAGCACTATTTTGACAGTAAAGTCACAGCATCAGGGAAATTACTCCTCTCTTCTCAGACAAGAGTCTGGTAGCAGGTGTAAAGTAAATAAGCAGGGCTGCCGAAGCAACAGAAACAATCTTGCTGAATGAATAAGAAAGAATCCAGCCTAAGTTTCAGCAAGAAACCAAATTTAAACAAAATGTAGTGAGAGAGTAAATTTCTTTTTTTTTTCTCAGATGACTGATACATACTTGCTGTTGTTTCGGTGTGCCCTTTGCATTCATCTTGAATGAGCACTTTAGGCTGCTCAAAGAATGTATTTTAAAGAATATTTCACAGAATATTCTGAGACCACAGTATGGCCCTAGTGGGGAGTGGGGAGTGGGAGAGGGATGCACTACCACAACATCACCATGACCATACCTATTAAGGTTCTCCAAAACCTATTTATTTCATGTGCACATGTATATATGTATGTTTTATTTAGATAGACTGAAAACTTCTTGTCTTACTGACACCCAGAAACTATCAGAAACATATTTGAACTTAAGAAAAAGCCTGCAATAAGCAGTTTTCTCAAAGTCTTGGCTAAGCTGCACCTGGCCTTTCATAACATCAGCTTTAAAACAAAATCACAAGCAATGACAGGTTTTGAAAGAAGAGTGGAAGGAGTCTTATACTGAAGAGAATGGAAAGAAAAAGAGGTACAGGTGTAGGGAAAGGACTGACAAATATATAATATTACAGTTAACAGAAATCTATTAGTGAAGTGATTTGCTATGAGGTTTAAACATCACAGAGAGTAGAAGAAAATTCACTCTTGGTATTGCACAGTGATACCAGTATCAGTTTTAAATGAGCAGAAAGGGTAAATTACCTGGTGAGAATCCTGGAAAAGCTGTTTTATGAAGTCCACCCTAAATAAATACATAATCTATATACTGTGAAAAATTGTAGATTTTTGTGGCTTGTCACTTTCTGATTATGTGTAGCTTTTTTTTTAAGAGTCAGGATACAATAAAGGATACAATCTGTTTCCTCGTGGATACACTTGGAAATGCACAAAAATTCTGTTTTGAGAAATGCATCCTCAAATATATCAGGGAAGAAAAATTCAGCATCTGTTGTATACATACTGTGAATAAATGCATAAAAAAGGATGCAAATATGAATCTAACTAAACAGCTGTAGAGATTTGAAGAAATGTCTTCCTCCATGCCTAAGCAGTACTAGTTCACTAGTTTTAGTCAACGTGTTTCTAAATAATCGAGTCATACTTGAGGATTAATTGCTTAGCCTGTCTCTGCTAAGCATTGAGAGAAATGATATGCAATTAATTAAATTATTTGGTTTAGGCTTTCTGGAAGGGTTCTTACTTTAAGCAGCATGCTATTGACTAGCCTGCATGGTCAGTCACTCACCAACACCTCAAGCATGGTGCAAAAATACAGGAGGAATCACACTGCTCGAGAATGTGTCTGAGTAATCACCAGGAGCTACTGGTGGACTCCTGTCAAGGAGCCAATGGGCTCAGAAAATGGGGTGCTCCCTACCCTGACAGCTGCTTTTCCCATCTGGTGATGCTCAGCCCACGTGAGCTGTAGCACCGAGCTGGCTGGCTGTCCAAGCAAGTGATGGTGACAAGCCAGGTGACAGCGATGGCACAGCATGAGGGGCTTGCCCTGCCACCACAGCAATGGCCATGGAGCAGGGCTGAGAGAGGCTCACATATCACTCAGACCTCCTCCAAAGCCAGCAGTGTGGAGATACCCTGTGGTGATGAGGTCTTGCATTGCCTCACTGCGTAAAGGGTAAATTTCACACAGACTTTGCAACCAAATGGATTTCATTTCCACAGTCATGAATGCAGTGCCTTCTACCAGCTCTGCAATCACTTTCAACTTAAATATATTGGAGCAGGCAGCAGGGCAGGGGAAATTAAACTAGCAAAGGAAAAAATTACTTAGACTAGAACAGTTATTGCTGCCTGCTAGGAAATTTTTTTTCTAGTCTTTTATCACCGCATACAATCCCTAGTCCCATGTGATTAGCAAATTCATCTTGAAACACTGGTGTTGCTTGACTACAGTTGAAAAATTAAGTGGTATCTTTAAACTCTTGTTCCTCAACTCAGTGAAAAGAGATGTTTTGCAGCACTTGGATTCTAGCATATATAATCAGGCTGCACATTTCCTATCGCATCCAACACCTTGCAATCCTTGTGTGCCAGCTGCACACAGTGCAGTGATATGTCTAGAGGTAATTATTTATGTCACCTACATAAGGGCAACAGATATGAGAGTCATCTTGTGCTTACCTTTTTGTATACTTTTAAATGTCTGGCTGGTTTCTTTTATACACAAGAACAGATTTTATTCTAGAAATTTGTTCCTGAAAACAAATGCTAAGGGAGACACATATGAAGGAAACAGGCCAAATATGCTGTCTTTATTCAGAAGTCTCTGAAAATTATTGGGATTGCTGCAATAGATGGACAAAGAAAGGATGAAGCAAATAGATTCTTTTAATGACATGAAGGAGAAGCCCAGGAAAAGAGTCCTAGAAATATTGGTGAATGAAAATTGAAAGCCAAATCCGTGCCCCTTTCTGCAGCTTTAAAAGGAGGAAAAAGCAACAGTTCTGGTCATGTGATGAGTCCCATTGGCCAAGTCCTGCAAAGAAAGCTGTAAGATACCCTCTCCACAGAAAGAGCCAGTCTGCATAGTAATCCCTTATACCATGTAAGTGACATGGATACCTGAGGACCTGAGGATAATGTGGCTTGTACAGAGAAGAGGATGCTGTGAGGCAGCCACTGTCACTGTGAGCATGCAAGGAGCAATGCCAAGGTAGAACAAATCTGCTTGCTAGTGGGTAAGACTAGAGCAAATAGGACAGGTGTTTCATTTCAGGAGAGGAAGCATGATGGTAGTTGAGTGAATGGCATTGATGGTTCTCATCACTGGAGGGCTAGTAGAAGAATTAAGTGGAAGTTGTGCCAGAAGGACCTAAATCCATTCAGTCCTACCTTAGCTCATAGAGGAATCACCACTGGCAAGACCTCATTTTTCTTTGTTTTGTCCTGTGGATTCTGCAGGCTGGTTTCTTTGCTTTTTGATATTTTATCTATTTAAAAACTTGTCTCAGAGTGTATGAAAACCAGAAAACCATTTTGCTCCATTTCAAGCATGCAAAGTCTCCTATAAACTTTGTTATCACTAAGATCTCTTTTCAGGTCCTGTACCTACCCACAGAGATGAGCTTGGGAGCAATGGGCAGGGAGGGAGGACAGTAACAAGGAGAAGCCCACTGGTGTTCACTCTACAGATTTAAAATTACTGGAAACAGCCAGCCTGAGGGATCTGAAGTGTGCACAGTGGTGGATGATGCTCCATTTGTAGCTCCTTTCTGGCCCAGGTGACTTCCATTTGGCCTTGAAAACATTGCAAGCACTGGCTGTGATCAAAAGTTCTGCACAAGTAGGACAAGTAGCATGGCTCATGAAGCTGTACTACTGCCAAGATGGTCTGGCAGACTACAGTAGCAGAAAATAATGTAAAATGTACAATTTATTGTGCTCTAGAAGTGAGACAAAAGCTTTAATGTCACAGCCTGAGGTAGAATCATGCTCTCCTCCTTGTCAGACATCAGAAATGGAGAACATGGGACCGCAGGGCAGGAGGGGTTCTTTGAGACAGGACCTGTGATTAGATGCTGCTCACTAATTTTCTCAGCCCCTTAGAGCTCTTCATGTTCCCTCTCAGTGTTATATATGATCACTAACAGCTCCAGCTGAGACAGAAACATAAAACCATACATGAGGCACAAACACATCTTTCAAAAACTATTTCAGGCATGACCTAGGGATGGTCATTTATATTAACTGCAAAATTCTGCTATATGAATGCATATGAATATTAGGTATGGCATCAATGTTTCAGTCATGAGCCTGGAAAACATAACCTTTGGTAAAAACCCTTGGTTGCTTTCCATAATCTGTATTTTCCTCCAACAAGAGAAAAAGGTGAGATCAGCAGTTTCATTTCACTAGCAATATCTCTACAGCTATTAATTATCAAAAATTTTAATAAGTCTTCATTCAGACCACTCCTAGAGATAAAGATAAGGCTATTAAAATATACACTGCAAATGATCCATCATCAGCATAGCAAGACTTTGTCCAAAAACTAAAAAGGTAATTAGCATTTGAATTCTACCTGTGTGCAAAGCTAAGAAAAAAACATCTGCAGAGATGGCAGGATGCCATCAGCACAGGATACTTCACATAAAGCTTCATATAAGGCCCAAGTAGAGCATCTATAGTCTCTACATTGTCTTGGATGAAGTGAGTTGAGCTGTCTGTGTTTAATGGGCAGCTATCCACCTTCAAAAGAAAAATAAGAATAATAAAAATGCTACCTGTGGTTGGTTTTAATAGGTGAAAAAAAGTATTCTGAGCTCACCAGGGACACCAAGTACTGCTTGAAAAGTAATATTAAGTACCATTTACAATGGTGTTTCCAGAAAACCGAGGAAGTATGGAAGTTTGTTTTGTTGTCGTTGCAGACTGCTCTGCAAGCAGAGGATGCAGATATTTGACTGGCACCTTTCCCTGGTCAGTGTACTCAGCTAACTCCAAAAGTCCATGTGCTCTTTTCATTTGGAGTTTCTTTGCATATTACAGATCTGTCATGGTCCATGATCTGCAAAGAGTTCACAAATTTCCAAGTAACTGTATCAGACTTGAGGAACGCTTCATGAAGGAAAAAATTATGAGAATACAAGAATTACTTCACTCTCAAGAGATGCCACTGTACTAAAATCAATCATATGAATTAAAGGCTTTTGACAAATGAATAATTCATACACGCTAAATTAATTAATGCATGTTCAAGACAGGCTCAGCACATTTTCCTGTGTTAGCCATCAGCACATGAGCAGAGCTGTAACAGCTCTGCCATCTTTGCTGCCTGCAGATTTGGAAAGAGGATACAATTTGCATAGCACTTATGCGTCAGTGAAAGTATTACTTTTTTATTTAGTAGTCAAAATAATGCTGTATACATATTACTCTTTTCATCCCTCCCCTCTTCCCTTTTGCAAGACACTAGGAGCAAAACAACTGCTTCTTCATAAACACTTCAACTACTGTGGTGAATAGAAATGACATTTACATAAATGGATTGCAGTGTAGTTGTTGAACATACACAGGGATGATTCTCTAATCCCATTTTAATTAGATAGATGTTGCAAGCATACAAAAATTACAAGCCTTGATCCCTGTGGTGATGCCATACTGGCAAGGAATCAATCACCACGGCCTCGGTTGCCATGGAAACTGATAGCTCCTGTGCCACCATCTAAGTGCTAAATGATTGGTGGTGTACGCCTAACACAGGGAGAGCAATGAGTTTTTATATCCCGTCCAGCAGCTGTGCCAGAGAGTTAATTAAAAGCAGAGAACATGAAATAAATATAAATCTGTGAAGAAATTAAATGTACAGTACAAATTGAATTCCCATGTTGGACAGAAATTAATATGCAGCACAAACCACAGAGCTGCCTGAATAAGCAGCAGCTGTGAATCCCGGGAACTGGTACCTCTCTGGCAGCTAAAACCCAAAAACAGAGGGACCACCTCCTTATCTTGTTACCTAAACAAGCTCTTCCTTCAGTGTTTGTGTGGAATGAAGCATGCAAATGCATCCTGGAATGTTAAAGGTTTGCAGAAAAGCAAAGAAGGACAAAGCTTAACCAAGACCTAATTCGCAACTGCAGTTTATCATTTGTGGACACGATGTAAGTAAATGTTTGCACTGCTGTACTCAAACTCACCAGACAACCTCTGTGAAAGTCAATGTGGTTTTACTGATAAGTTGTGAATTTTTAATTCATATTTCAAGTATCACAATTCCAGTAGCCATCCCTGAAATGCTTTTATCACAAAAATATTAGCTTTACATAAACTACTTTTTGGTGGGATGGGATGCAGCTGAGGCACAAGGCTCCCACAGCCTAGCCTTCCCCTCCCTCAGCCCTACTATTAAGGAGGCAGATTGCTGTAAGGAGGACAGGACAGCTCAGCTTCGTTCTGGAAAGATGTTTATCCACTCATGTTGACAAACATGGCAAGTGGGCAAAGGCACCAAAACTGAACTCACACTGCTGTGCACAAGTGAAATTAAGGAGGGATTGAGAAAGTCTCCTTCCAGCCCCAGATGCAAGTGCATCCTGGACAGCCTACTTTGGAGTAACAAAAACTATTTTAACACTGTCTGCATTTCTGGGTGATTTGCGTCTTTATCAAACTTTTTATGTTCGGTGATTTCCTGTTAGCCTATTGGGTCAGCCTGGTGGGTTGGGATGATGGGCATTGATAATTTTTTTCCCTCATTTCAATCCATTCTTTTTCCTGCTGTCAGCTCTTCCAGCTGTCATCTGCATCAAAGTCTGAAGATTTTTCTCATACCTCTGGAACAACATAAGAAAAACAAAGCTGTTGGACTGGTTCCTCAAGATGAAGTTATGGTAGCCTAACACCACTTTTCACATTCATGTTAATTTTTCCAAACAAATAAAACATTGACTGTCTCTAAAATCCCCTACTTTTGGCTTTAATTTATGAACTGAAAGTATTGTTGTTTTCCAAACACCTTTTTAGTAGGTGTCTTACATGGAGAGAGGACACCAGTAACAAACCTGTCTTGAGTATCTGCCACGAAAATTTCCTAACAATCTTTCATGTTGGATATGAATGTGAGAGAAATTCTTGATTTTGCCTTTTTAACAATGTACCTCCTGCTGTAGTATCTTCTATAGCAAAAGAAGAATAGATCATCTGTAAAACCACAAGTGTAGTAAATTATGAAGTTTTACAGTTTCCTTTGTGTGATTTTAGAAACATATTGCACAAATTGCATCATAAATGATGATGATGATGATGAAGATAGAAATGATAAATGTCCATGAAGTCTTCTCATGGTTCATCTTAAGCCTTCTAGTCACTGTGTGGACACAAGGCTTATGAATAAATAGAAGTAATAACTTCAACAACACCGTCTTAATTAGAAATTCATAAAACCATAAAAGCTTTGAAAATATACTTTTCACTAAAGCAATGTTTAAAATCCTCAAATCAAAAGCAAATATGCAAGAGAGCAAGTTGAAATTTAAGAGAATACCAGCAATCATCAGTGTCACAAGTGGCTGGGCATGAACAGATCAAGAGCAGCCATGCCAAGATCTTTAGGGTACTGGTGGGTGAGAGGCTGGACATGACCCAGACATGGGCACTCCCAGTCCAGAAAGCCAAACGTGTCCTGGGCTGCATCCAAAGCAGTGTGGGCAGCAGGGGAGGGAGGGGATTCTGCCCCTCTGCTCTGGTGAGAGCCCACCTGGAACCCTGCATCCAGCTCTGGGGTCCCAGCACAGGGAGGACAGAGGAGAGAGTCTAGAGGAGAGCAGCCAGGATAATTAGAAGAATGGAACGTGTCTCCTATAAGGAAAGGCCAGGAGAATTGTGCTCATTCATCTTGGAGAAGGCTCCTGGGTGACTTTATTATTGCCTTTCAATTCTTAAAGGAGGCTTATGAGAAAGATGGGACAAGCATTTTAGCAGGCTCTGTTGCTATAGGATGAGAAAGAAGATTTTCGAACTAAAAGAGGGTCAATTTTTTTTTAATATTGTAAAAATGCTTGTTATGAGATGGCAGAACACAGGGATAGGTTGCCCAAAAAGTTAATGGATGCTCAATCCCTGGAAACATTTACAGTCAGATTGGATAGGAGTCTTAGCAGCATGATACATTTGAAGATGTCCCTGCTTATTGCAAGGCTGTTGGACTAGATGGCCTCCAAAAGTCTCTTCCAGCCCAAACTATTCTATGAGTCTATGACTTCATAATTAACTAGTTGCTCATGCATTGCTTTAGTTGCATTTATTTTTGTGCAGTTGAAGAGATGTCATATAGTGCATATCCTGATGTATTTTAGTTAATATGTATGGTAATTTGGACAGGAATATTGGTCCACTGAATCAACTTTTTGACAGATTACCCTGGAACCCTGGGTTTGGGTTCTATAAAGATAGATTTAGTGAACCACTGGCAACCATCAAATTGTTGTAATTGTTGCTTTTTACCTTGGTACATTAATATAGGCATTATTATGCCTTGTTATACTATTCTCATCTTCTAATAACATCTGAATATAACATTAAAAAAAGTTGAAGTATCCAACAAAATACTCGTGAGTGATAATGGCCTGACACTATGTGTATTGTATGAAGGGAACACATATATTTTCGAGAAGAGTATGTAAATCTATTGACTAATCTGGGAGAGAAGAAGTTATTTTGAACTTGCTTTCAAATTATGTATCATGTATCAGTTGAGTTTACTGAAATTCCAATGTGTAAAACAAAATGAAACCAATTTAGGACCTCAAGATGAAAAATCAACAGTGACAAAAATGATTGTTTTCTAAGCAGCTGTTAATCAAAAAGAATCAAAAACTAAAGAGAGTCTACCTTCCATAAGTTGGTTACCAGTAAATTGAGTGCATCCAACATTTCCATGAGCCTTAACAAAAGTTTTAGATAGAAGACATTACTATTGATCGTTAGATTTGATTTGCACTGCAATGTTTGCACTGTCACATGAGTTCATGGTCTTTGGTGTCTCCAAGGGTGGTCAGAGTCTGTTTTGCTCACCACTGCTTCTATTCCTGTTGAAGACCAGGGGCACTGTTGGGCCTCTTCAGGGGGGGCCAGTGTGTGTGTGTGTGTGTGTGTGTGCTGCATGGGTATGTGATAGTTTTGCATGCACTCCTCTTGTTCCCTGGAATGAGCTATTTCTGAAGATGTAGTTTCCTTCCCACACAAAAGCTGCACCAAATGTCAAAACCTCCACATCTGTTGATTGAAATAGCTATGTAGTGAAAAAATGTCTCATAGTTTTCTTGTCATTTTTTAATATCATATTACCAATGTGTCGCTCTTTTGGATGTGTGCTATGCCTTACAGTCTTGGATTTAGCTCAAAGCCCAGTTCTGACTGCTTTGGAGGATTGTTTTATTGATATTTTCTCAGAACTGCTCCTCTACTGAGAGTGAAATTTACAAAATACATCGAAATAATGTATTTCCAAGCTCTCTGTCAGTGGAAAGCTGGTGACTAATTCACTTACATGCCTTTAAAATAGCACTTTGTTCTCAGAAGTGCAATCAGTGGTGGTCAGAAGAAAAGGTTGCTTTTCCCCAGCATTTTTGGTGAAATTGCCCTACCTCATTCTTTTGGGTAGAGTGTTTGCCCTTTGTGTTCCTTAAGGCAACAAATCAATCAGAAAACAAACAAACAAACAAATGAGAACAAACCAAAGCAAAGCAGAGTCACAGGAAAGTAGGTTTCTGGTTTATGTTCCTTCCTTCCTCAGCATTGGCATCATATTGTTACCTTCCAGATCCATTGCAATGCAAATTATATAGTAGGAGTAAAGTTGGGATCATTTGCCTTAATTTTGTTGGCCACCTATTGTGAATTTGGTAATGCTGAGCTCCCAGTTTGGACCTCCATCCAAACAGCTGTCACTGAGTTTTCCATGCATTCTTCATTCATTAGCCTTTAAGTAGTTAACATTGTGTTAACATAGTAGTTAACACCATATATAATGAAGAAGTTGACTCTACTTATTTTCTTGTGTGGTGGTATCATTTCACCAATAGTGACCTCTGCAATGAAAAAAAATATTTAATATTTCTTTGCTAATGCACTGGGCAAAACCCAAAAATGTATGGAATCAGATCACACCTATCACAACACAGAATTCTGTGTTACAAATGTAAAATTTTAACAGCATAAATAAAATAGCAGAACAAATACTTCATCTGTCAGCTACCAGTACATCACAACAGCAACAGTTTCATCACCTGAGGTGTAGACATTTTATGTTGATAAAACATTTTAATATAATGAAATGAGTGGGTGGGTTCAAAGTCATAGAATCATAAAATAGTTTGTGTTGGAAGAGACCTTTAACAGCCATTTAGTCCAACCCTTGCTGCAGTGAGCAGGGAGGTTTCTGCTACATCAGGTTGCTCTGAGTCCTTTCCAACCTCATCATGAATGTTTCCAGGGATAAGGCATCCCCCCTGGGCAACCCATCCCAATGTTTCACCACCCTCATGTAAAAACTTATTCCTTATACCTAGTTTAACCTTCTCTCTTTTAGTTTAAAAATGTAACCCATTGTCCTATTGCAATAGACCCTGTTTGAAATGTGTCTCCATCTTTCTTCTAAGCCCCCTTTAAGTGTTGAAAGGCCACAGTAAGGTCTTTCCAGAGCCTTCTCTTCTCCAGACTGAACAATCCCAGCTCTCTCACAGGAGAAGTATTCCAACCTCTGATCATTTATGTGGCTCTCCTTTGGACACACCCCATGTCTTTTCCATGCAGCAAGAGTATATGTTTTCTAGAAGAATATATAGCAAATGTCTGAATATACATGCTGGCAAACCATTAGCATTCAAATCAGCTCTGTTAGTTTCTTAAGAAGAAATCTCTTAAAAGTGTGTGTACCTTTTCAGCATCAAGGCACTAAGATTCATCCCAGAGGAAGCAGGGACCATGCAATGGGAGTGCATCCTGCTTGTTCTCCTCTTACAGTCTGAGCAAGACAGGCACCATTGACTCCTGCAACCTGACAGATAGGGTCTAGGCCTTGGCAGAGCATTGGTCTAACTCAAGAAATGTTCTCATATTCTTGTCTAAGTGTTACAAACCTGATTGATTTACCATATTTTCCTAGAGCCCATAGGAATAAAACAACGTTTTAAGAGGTTTGCAAGCTTTTCTAACAAGAAAATATGTCAAATATTGCGATTTTCTGTGAGGTAAATTTATTTCTTTTATGATCTCCAGTCCCTTCCTCCCTCCCTTCCTCCCTTCCTGGAATCCTTCCTTCCTGGAATCCTTCCTTCCTTCCCCAGTGCACAGCTGACATACTTGAAGCATTTCAAGGGATGTTCTCAGTTTCTTCCAGATTCTAGTTACTGCTAAAATATTTAAAACAAACAAAAAAACCACACACACACCCTTCTCCCCCAAATCAGGAGCAGTTCAATGTCCTTTTAGAAGCAACTAAAACCTGAAAAAGGCACCTGTGAAATGCCTCTGCATTCAGCAGCTGTCTGGTCCCAGGATGAGATAGCAGTCACTGCCTCCCCCATGATGTGAGTACACAAAGGGATGATGCACCACATGGGTGTGGAGATCATTCCCATATTTCCTCTCCATTGGAACAGTTCAGCTGGATACATTAGAAGCACCCCCATTTTCTTTTCCTGAGATGACAATCACTGATGTGGCTTTCACAAAACTCAATTAATTATCTATTGGAAAAGCAGGGTCAGACACTTCACAGGTGAAAATTCGGCTCAGCTGCAGAAAAGGAGTGACAAAAGTACATCTGTGTGGTAGGTAAACTGCAAAAAAAGGAGGAATAACAAGGATGCAGCAAGAACATGAATACATAATAAAAGGAAATGAGAACACCAGCAACATTCCATGCAACGGAATCCTTTCCCATTCCATCTTTACTCCAGTGTCAATGGGATTTCTTGTATGGGTGATCACTGGGATTGGAATTATCTTCTTGGCATGAGAGAAGCCTTCATCTTGAAACCACTCGTGGTAAATTTCACAGCAAAATTAACATTCAGCTGTAAGGATGTCACATGGAATTGGTCAAGGTGAGGACACCACAGCTGTGTCTTCCAGGCAGACTCCACATCCACAGTTCTGCAGAAACATTAACACTAAGCTGAGCTATGTATGTCTTTCATAATTCATGAGTCATAGATCTCAAAGCAGATGAAAATTCCTGGTATTCCCTTTATAGTAATAGATTATTCTCATTTAACCCACCCTGATCCTGTACTCTCAGTCTTTTGTGTTCCTAATATAGCACCAGCACAGCTTCCCACGTGGAAATCACCCCTTACAAGGTCTACTGAGTGCTTTTCTCCAGTGGTCTATCCAAAGGAAGGACTCCAAACTATTCTCAAAGAGAATTAATCAAATGGGAAAATTAAATAATGAACAAAACTAACAGAAATTAATTTCGAGGGTTCTGAATGGGCATGCTTTCTGTGCTTCCTTAATATAAATCTTTAAAAAGTTAATCAGCAGCATAATAGATCTTCCATATTTTTAGACAATCAACATATTTGAAAGGGACTAGAGACTGTTGTGCTAACAACAGGATGTGCTAATATCATATGTAAAATATTATGCAGTCTATTTAGTTTTACAAGTTAAAAAAAAATATTTTCCATAACTTTACAAGTTAAAAGATTTTTTTCATAACTGACTTACCTAGCACTTTCCATAAGTGCCTTTAAGGGTGTTATAAAATCACACCTTTCAAGATAGCTATTTTTCTTAATCAGTTAATCAGACTGTTAATCACTGGCCTATGTTTAAGAAAACTCTAGAAAGACAGAATTTTCTCTCACTCCTGTTCAAACTCAGTTTATTTTCATATAATTTCAGAAGATTTTTTTTCAGTTTAAAGGCAGTTGCGATGATATAATAAGCTAAGTCACTGTTTTTTCATTCATTTAAGGATTTAAAATCAAGAAAACCTCACCCTTTCCACATTCATATATGGAGGGGAAAACATTTAGTGCTGAAGAATAGAAGGGAAGAGGTTGAAAAATGGTTAAGCTATGTCTAGCTGCCCTCTTTAATGCAGTGAAAAAATTTCATGGTAATGTTTCAAAGCATGAGTACCAGAACAATATCATAGGATGGGTATACATACTACAGAAAAAAAAAAGAAGTGAACAGGTCTAAATATGAAGAACTTCAGCACTGTTTCCAGGCATCTGTAGTCAATAAACTTGTTTCAACAGTCCAAAGCCATAAATTGGTGCCAAAGTCTGCTTCCAGTTACACCTGCTGAGCCACCAAAAAATTACAGAAAAATATAACTTATATCAACTACTCTTCCTGTTAGTTCACAGTTGCAAGCTAATAGTTCACAGCTAACAAAGCTGAGTTGACTTTTGGAAATTAGGCAACCTGTTGTTGCAACTTTTGGCAGCTCTACATGGTATGAGCTTTGGTCTGATTCCAGCTGATTAAACATGGACTTTGCCAGAGATTTGTTACTTGTAGTGGTGAGGGTGTAGATGCAGAACTGTTCCCTCCAATTCAACTCTGGCAAAGAATGTGGAGAAAGAAAGAGAAAGAGAAAGAGAAAGAGAAAGATGGTGTGGTAGTGTTTTTCACAGCTGTGTCATGGACAGCTCTATTCACCTACCATGTTAGCTTTATATGGCATCTATCTCCTGGATGCAGTCTTTACTAGCAATAGTTTATGATCCTTTCCTGTTCACAAAAGCCACAAAATTTGAGGTATTTTAAGAGCAAATAGCAATCAGCACAATTTCCTTAGAGGCAAAAAAGATGGCCTTATCTTCTAAAAAAAACCCCAAATCATAAAGCATGGAATCAAAAATATAAGAATCACACTGTTTTGAGCAAATCCCATCAAAATGCTGAACTGCAAAGGGTTCATTCTTTGCTTACTGAAAGTACCATTCAACACCTTTTTCTTTCACATAATTCGTGATAAACTGGGGGATCCCAAGTGACCATGAGCAGGAAAATATGTGACAACAAGTTTATACCTTTTTCTGTTTCTGTTGTTAATTATTGTAATTTCTTTCTATTGCATTATTAAAGCTTATAGTCAGAGCAACATTAGGCAGTGTGACAGACGTGAAAATATCTTCACATCCTTTACATGACAGAAATCAAATATAGCTTGAATTGAATGAAGATGAAATTTTACTGCCTGATGTGAGTTAATGATCTTCCAGATGCCTGCCAGAAATTAACCCAACCCACATTTTTGTTGTTTCTGTTGGAACTGATGCCCACTGGCAATGCACTTAACAATGATGTGCTCTGCTATTAGCTTTTTAGAAGTATCCACCAGCTTCCAATACTCCAGGGAAACTGAATGGCAGCATGGGAGACACTGTCAAGGTATCATATTTTAACAAAGACACATCAGCCAGCATGCAGAAACTGACTGAGTATGCTGCCACAGCTGGTGGCAAGGGATATAGAAAGCACTTAAGCTTTATTTTTTTTGCTGAGGTTTTGCCTAAATTCTTTTGCAGTTTTTTAAATGCATGGGAACACATATGCCCTTTTAAGTCTTCAGCTGCAAGAACATCCAACAGCATTTTGGAATCTTTACCACTATCACTGACAGGGGAGTTCAGAATATCTATACCCTTATACACTTTGCTGGGTATTTCAAATGGTTAAGGTCTTCCATATGTCCAGTCCTTTATAATTTGTGTAAAAATGCAAATAGATAGTGGCCTAGCTCCAAAAGACACAGTAAAAGACACTTCCTTCCTTCTGAAACAGTGGTAGTCTAAAATAACCCTGGGGAAGCCTATGAATCTGCCATGGAAGGTCTTTAGCTTCCCCAGCTGAATCAGGAACAGGTATTTTGTAAAACATGCATAGAATAAACGTTTCACAATATTGTGTGTGCTCTGCTGGTATGAGGTGATCATTGACTCCAATGTAAGTTTTTCAAGGTCAAATGAAAGTTTGGCTAGAAATTTGCATCAGATGGAAAACTTGATTCAGAATAGCAAGGTCTTTTAAAGGCCTTTCTAACTTTTGGCAGTGATATACCATAAGCTGCAGGCTCACTATGTCTCCTCAGCAGGTCATATATTTTCCTTTATGCTCGGCTGAGTGGAGCTAAGATCAATTTTTAAATCACATTGCTATATTATCCATCTTTACTGTTGCAGACAAGGTAGATAATTGTTTGCTATTTTACAGTTCCTTGAGTTACAAAGCTAAATCTTTTTCCCAAATTTTCTATTGTAAGTCTTCAAACGACCACTGTTTGCTACTTGCAGGGTATTTGTGTATAAAATTTCCACAAAGAGGGTCATAAGCACCACCATCAACATACATTCATACATACTCAAACACAAATAATAAAATATTTCTCTTGTGCAAGAGGTTTTCCTCAAAGCAAAGGGGAATTTGGTCACTCCCATAAATAGCTATGAAAGGAAAACAACCATGAAAGAAAGATTTCCATTTCCACTAATGAAACAAAAGGAAACAAAGGAAAATACAGTGAAGATCCTTTTCAGGAATATGAAGCACATAAATAATCCAGAAAAAAATAATGAAGTTTCTGTGTTCTACTACGTGCAAAAGGTAAACTACAAAGTTTATCTAATTCTTATTGATACATCTTCTGCAGAAAGATGTTTTGTGTCTGTGAAAACAGATTTGTTCTTGCGCTTTCTTTTCTATGAAATTATTCCATTTTCTATCAAGGTATTACTGCCCAGCAGGTCACTGCTCTTTCTGCGTGTGAGTATGGGACTGAATGCACACTGTCATACCCAGCCTTTCTGTGGTGAAATTTTTGCTTTTACTCCACAGGCTGATATTGTCAGCTTCTGGAAAGTTTTTCAGCTTGGAGATATGTCTCTGGTACAATGGTCCTCATGAGGAATCATGGCCTTTTACGCCTGGCCAGCAGCAGGAAATATCACCTCTATACGCCACCTCAGGTCTTCTGTCAGATTTCTACGTCAGACAGCAAAGGTCCAAGCTGGTCTCTGCTCATCTGATTGGTTTCCTTGTTGACTTGTTCTGGAAGAAACACATGAACATCGTCTCCTTTTCACTCTCAACCCTACTGCAGAGTCTGAAAAGGCACTTTAGTCCCACAAGTGCCTTTTTTTTTTTTTTTGATGGCCTAGCAAAGCATTCAGTACAAACCTCAAAACCACCACTCACAGGATGTTCAATATGATTTGTCCTCTCTTGTTTTGTGTTTATTTTATACTATATCCAGCACATTGCTTTTGCTGATACTTAACCAGATGCAAGCTATTTATAGAACTTACTTGATTATTTTGGACACTTTCATCGAATAAGTCAGTCCATGATTCTGCATTTAATTGTCTTTGTAAGGTGTCATGGTTAAATATTCTTCAACCTACTATCAGGGAGAACTTGAACAATCTGACTGGAAATCATGCAACTAAACTTTCTCAGATCACACATATATCCAACATGGTATTGTTTCAGAGGCAGATAAAAAAAGCAAATAACAAGTACTGCTGGAATGAAAAGAAAATCACTCAAGAACATAATCATTTACAGGGCCCTCTGTCTGGGAGTCTGCTACAAAAGATTCAGGCATTGTAGTAATATCACTGATGTCCTATAATAAAAATGTGCAGATGAGGGAAAAAACCACACAAAACAAGAGCTGCAGCTACAATGTGGTACTCAAATGAGAGAGGCATATAAGATACTAGAGTAATTATTTACCAAAATTTTACTTTCCTGTAATAGGAGGAACATGCTGAGTGAATTTCCCAAATCATGCAGATGGCTACTCTAACCTAAAGATGGATCCCCTTCTGACCTAAAAATCTGTTTTGATTGTTTTTCCCTAAGCATAATCTTGTGAATAAACAAGATAAGTCTGAGATTTTTAATGTTGTTTAGCTAATTTAGTGCCTGAAATTACCTATTCCCAAGCTTTGGAGGATGTGATACAAAAAGGAAAAAATGCTATCTGTGTATTTCTCCTGTAAAAGAAAAGATTCCTTCTTATATTTACAATTTAAAAAATCCTAAAAGGCCTTTACAAGTGACCCAGGAGAGACCTAAATTAGTATCTCCATATGGAGCAAATATGGCACAAAAAGTAGCAATTTATTGTTTTTTCTAACTCTTCTGCAGTTGCTGCTTCATTTCAAGGTTAAGGACAAGTATCACTGACACTATTGACCACTATGGGAATTTCCTTTTCAATGGAAAAAGATATCAATGATATATTTTGCATGAGGCACAGACAAGTAACAGAACAGCATCAAATCTTTTTGAGTTTCTAGTGATGACAATAGAGGAACAGAAAGCACAAAATTGTTATTATTATTATGTTGCTATACAGAATAGTCAAGTTCGTAAAGAAGTGGAATTTCACCACATAAGGATCAAATTTGCAACCATTTTTGGCCACTTTTTGACAGAAAGTAGCATTATGAAATTCATAACATATTGCAAAAAAAGCTCACATTATGCCCTGCATTTTGTTCTCCAGGTTTAACATAGCAGATCCTCCTCATTTCCTTTAATAGTGATGCATATTTTATACCCTCAGTTCCTACCTCCCATTCAGGATTCACTGTTTTGGCCATATGTGAAGGTGTTAGACAGATCTGAGTAAGAAGCGCTATGTTTTAGGAATAATTCAGGCTGTGTCAAGTTTACTTTAATTCCTCTCTAAAGATTCTGGGTAAATCTGACCACTACTCAAGTTTAAGTACCAAGCAGAGTAGCCAAGGATAATGAAAATAAAGAGGCGTAGAGAAGCTACAGTAACACATTGATGTTATGCCAAATACTCCGAGCCAAATTCCTCATGTAAGTACTGCACTGTGGAGTTACACTAGAGAAAACTTTACTCAGCATTCTCTGATTACAGGCAAATTCGGTTCTAAAGCAGGGGATAAAATTGCTGATCCAAGTATAATAAAGAAACATGGAACGGCAGGGATAAAATAAATGAAGATTGAAATTCATTTACTTGTACTATCCTGAAAGTCAGTCTGCCCTTATAAAACTTTATTCAAACATTGCAGGAGTTTAATGTACCTATTTGGATATTTCAAAATCATCTGTACAAGAAGATAAACTGTGTATTCACTGAGGGTGCAAATAATATTATTGAGATGAAATCGTGGCACAGGAAAAATGTTTTCTTTTCAGGCACAGTGTTGTAGGTTCTCCAGAAAATCTACTACAGACTTCAGAGTTAGAAAGCAATGCAAAGGCACAAAGGAAAATCACTGGACTAGCTTCCTCCATAGGGAAATAAATGCACTGGGTTTTGAGGACATAGGTAGAATGTCTTGCCAGAAACTATTGATTTAGGAATGGGTTTATATAGTATGGTCTCTACAGTTTTTTCTTTTCCTTCCTTCCTTCCTTCCTTCCTTCCTTCCTTCCTTCCTTCCTTCCTTCCTTCCTTCCTTCCCTCCCTTCTTTTTTAACTTTTCCAGTCTGTTGCAAAAACATGGAAAAACATCAAGGCAAGAGGTTTAATGTTCCAGCTTTTTTTTGGTGGAATCAGTTGTGCCTTCTAAAATACACCAAGGAGCAATAAAACTGGGAAACATAAGGCTTGGTATGAAAAAATGAAAGACAGCTCTTCTTGCTAAAAATATAGAACCATGTATGCATTTCTTCCCATATTTTGACACATTACATTTCAGAATCTAAAGCTGCTTTTAGCCATTCACACTTTAACAACCTTCCATCTCTATGATCCCCAAAGGTACTGCCTTATTTTCCAAAGGTATTTTGCAATGGTATGCAATAGGCAATAGATAAATTGTTGTAAATAAGACTGGCTATAGCTGCATGGACCAAGGGGAAAAAAAGCCTCCTTTTCTTTGATGGACACCATCTAATTGCATTAATCATGTGGCTTGCTTAGTGTAATCACATATTAATTTTCCATTTTTAATATAAATAAAAGCACATTATCAGACTTTTTTATCTTTAATTCTCAAGACTGATTTGAAAGCATAGTCAGAGACCTTGAATGCCATAAGAAGTTTTCAACTTCAATCTGATGTCTATAACAACAGCAATATCTGTCCTCAGTGGTGCTTCAGCAAGCCTTAGTTTTGGGTAGATATTTATTTTTTCCTAAGCTTTCTTGGACTGAACATGCAATAAAATTCCAAGCAGTTAAAGCAATTTTAGGATGAAAATACAGAAAAAAAGGAATATTTCTTCATGATCTGAAGATTTTAAATCCTTTCTTGTTCAGTGTTAGACTTTTTGAATGTAATATCCAGCTGTAGCACCAAGCTGGTCTATGGATTTGGAGACACAATTACATTAAAATAAATATAATTCTTTCAAGTCTTAATATAGTTGATTTTAGTTAAGTAGCTTTTATTTCCTTTTAATACTACTTGTTCCACATTTTTATATAAACAGATCAGCTTCCTTACTTGATATTTTACATTTTATTACAGATGCAACTTATTTAATAGCTTTCTGAAATACCAGTCCTATTTTCTCTCTCAGCTTCTGTTACCTCTGAATTTATAACGTTCTATTTCCATTTCTGTTTGCTGAATGGTAATTATTTTGTTGGGAGAATGTCTTGGTTTGAAAGACAGGTATCTGCCAAAAGGGACAAGGGCCTCTTTTTTGAAAGGAAAGTATAAACCACCCCCTGCCCCTTTCCCTTTTTCCCCTTCACTTTAGTATGATTTTCGGAATTAAAGAGCTCTCAGGCAGAGATACGGGGGTAGGAATAACAGTTCTTTACTTAGATATATATATATATAAGAGAAACAAAAACACAACAATAACTGTGAGATAAAGGGCAACAGAGCAGAAAACCCAGTAAACAGTTCTATCTGTTGTGGGCCCCTTTCCTCTTGTGGTGTTGTTACCCCTCTGATGTTCCAGTGAGCAGGGAAGAGGCGGTGGGTCCCACGTGGCTGGAGGGGCGCTGCGGGGAATGGCGTCTGTGTCCCAAAANAAAAAATAAAAACGAGAGAAAACTGTTAACTGAGCTTATGGGTGTAGACCCAAATACTTAGCATAACAATGGGAAAAATTCCACAGAAAGAAAAAGGGAAAATTCAACCCCCAACAGAGAAAAATACCACTAGATACAAGAAGGTAAAAAACTGTTCTTGTTTAGGAATTAACAATTTGATTTCAAAAAAAAAACTTGAAGAAAAATATTCCTACAATTTATGAGCTATTATGATGGCAGTTACATGTTCCTAAAAATACTGTTTTATATGTAAACTGAATGAGTTATTACTGTGCTAGGAAACATTAATAATGCTACTTGGCAGCAGTAGTATATCTGTAAAAAGAACTTAATCACAGCTACTGTAATTAATAATACAAAATCTACACCCTCATAAACTAATTTTTGTAAGATTTTAGTCAATCTTGTAAGTGCCATTGTACAGTGACATCACTTTATCATGGACACAGACCACTCAAATACTTTCAGGTGTATACCATTTTGCCTGAAACTCTGGGTAGTAAGTAAAGAAAAGGAGAGTCTTCAGCCAGAGATTATTCTGAGAAGCAGAGTCAGCAAATTTATACATTTATCAGGTAAATGTAATTTTGTTGTGTAGTAAAAGAGTATTATTTTTGAAGACCAGAATTTGAAATAAAAACATCGATTTAAAATGGCATACCATTTAATATTAATTTTTAACTTTTTCATGTTTCTATTTACAGTTTAAGATTGTGGTAACTGAAAGCATCACAATAACTTTTTCCCCCCCTACTGCTTTCTTTATATATTTTATACAATTTCATAGAACTGGTTTCAATGTTTCCTCTTTTCTAGTGAACTCAGCTCTTCTTATTAATCTCAAATGTCTTTAGCAACTTCACGGAGGAAAAAGTAACCATATAGGACTATAAAAAAGTATTATATGTTTCTGAAATAAGCAAATTCATGAGGAGGTATGGAAACTCAAAATAGTTATAATACTACAAAGTTAAAAGAGTGGTTTGTTTCTTTTATTTTTCAAAGTGTGTACATAACTTGAACATACAAAGATTCTTGATCTTCACCTCGAAGTTATAGGAAGAGAATAAAAGTTATTCAGCCTGAATCTAAAATATTAATTTATTTCCTCATTTCAATGGTATTCATGTATATTAAAATTTTCCAATCAGTGATTTCAGAATCTGTCAAACACTTCATGGCTGCTATGCCAAAAGAAACATTTTTCTTTTTCCATATCTGTATAGGGAGTAATAAGAAGCAGAGAGGTTTGTAGGGCTTTTTTTATGCTGCAGAATCAAATAACAATCCTAAAAATGCATAAGTCTGCTAAGAGAAAACCTGGTGCATAGTAAGTTTTGTTACAATAACTGCATCTGAGTCAAATTTCAACAGATTGAAAAAAAAGTTGAACTGAATTAAATGTTCAGTTATGCTGCCTCTATCAGGACTTTCTCTTTAAATTTAAAATGGATTTAAAGACAATATTATTCAAATAGATATTGCCAGAAATTTCCGAAAACATACCGATGGAGACATGAACATCAAAGCAGGAACAAATGGAAGTAATTGGAAACTTCTGCTGGGATGGGATGCAACCCAAGGTGTGGATGGTGGGTTGACCACACTTTGCCTTTTCTAGAGGATTTTACCAAATGAAGAGCACATTAATTTCTGAGAAGATTTCTGAGAATCTCCCTGTGTAAATTACTGGGGCAAAGTGTTGGATGATTACTCCTCTCAGTCATGAGTGCTCCCTTCCAGCTCACCCTTTGCCTGGGAGAAATCGCTTCTGCAGAGCTCCCAGAAGAACAAAGCACATGTTCAATATCTCACTGGCAAATGCTAGGGTGGGTCTGCAGCATGGACTTCACTCTGAACAGGGTTCATTTATTAATCTACAATTAATAGACTGACAGAAAGCCACAGAAAACAGAAATTCATGAGCAGTGAATCACAGAAAACTCTGAGCTGGAAAAGACTTTAAACATCATCTAGTTCCAACCCAACCCACCTGCCATCAGCAGAGACACCTTCCACTAGACCTGGTTACTCTAAGGCCGATCCATCCTGGCCTTGAACACTTCCACAAATGGGGTATGCACAACTTCTCTAGCCTGTTCCACTGCCTCACCACCCTCACACTAAAGAATTTCTTCCTAACATCTCATTTAAACGTATTGTCTTTCTATTTCAAGCCATTATCCTGGTCCTACCACTATAGACCCTTATAAAAAGTTCCTCTCTAGCTTTCTTGTGGCCTTCTTGAACTACTGAAAGGCCACAATGAGAATTTCCACAAAATGTTTTCCTCTACAGGCTGAACAACCCCAGCTCTCAGCCTGTCTTCATAGTGCTCTTCATAGAGGTGCTCCAGACCTCTGATCTTCTTCGTGGCTTTCCTCTGGACTCACTCTGACAGACCCACATCTTTCTTGTGTTGATGACCCCAGAGCTGGATGCAGCAGCCCAGATGTAGTCTCATGAGAGCAGGCAGGTGCAGAATTCCAGCCCTCCTCCTGCTGTCCATGTGCTTTGGATGCAGCCCAGGACACGTTTGGTTTGCTGGTCTGTGAGGGTGCATTGCCTGGCTGGTGCAGTTCCCAGAGTCCTTCTCTTTGTGGCTGCTCTCAATCTTTTCTCTGTGCAGCCCCTATTTATGTTGGGGTTGCTCTGACCCAGGTGCAGGGCCTTGCACTTGGCCTTGTTGAACTTCTGGGTTTCGCATGGACCAATTTCTTAAACTTGCCAAGGCCCATCTGGATGTCATCCTTTCCCTCCAGTGTGTTGACTGCACCACACAGCTCAGTGTTGTCAGCCAGCTTGCTGAGAGTGTCCTCCATCCCACTGTCCATGTCATTGACAGAGACGTTGAACAGCTCTGGTAACAATACTGATCTCTGTGGGACACCCCTCACACTTGTCTCTACTTGGACATGGAGCCATTGACTGCAACTCTTTGAGTGTGACCATCCAGACAATTCCCTATCCCCTGAGTGGTCCACACAACAAATCCATGTCTCCCCAGCTAACAGACAAGAATGTTGTGTGGAATAGTATCAAATGCTTTGTACACCTCCCTCATCTACCAACACTGTAACCCTGTCATAGGCCACCAAATTTGTCAGGCGAGGTTTAGACCTTAGTGAAGACATGTTGGTTGTCGTCAGCCACCTCCTTGGTTTTTATGTGTCTTAGCACAGTTTCCAGGAGGTTCTGCTCCATGATCTTGCCAGGAACACAGGTGAGACAGACCCGTCTGTAGCTCCCCAGGCCTTCCATTTTACCCTTTTTAAAAATGGGGGTTAAGTTTTCCCTTTCCCAGTCAGAGGGAACAGTGCCAACCTGTCTCCTTTCAACACTCACATTGGAGCTAGGGATTTGAAATATTGTATTTTCAGTGGTAGATACTTAAGTTGGTGTGGAACCCTAAACTCCATTATTTTGCTGTATGTGCCAAACTCCCAGGCAATAATTCACTGTGTATTTATCTTCTAGCTAATTTAAAAGTAATAAAATCAAATGTATTTGTTGCATATATGTTTTATTTGATTTTTCTTATTTATGATATTGCTGGATAGTATCCAAAGTACCATATCACCCAGCATTTTCACTACCTCAGATGCTCAACAAGAGTTTGACCATGAATACATGAAGTGTTATGAATTATCCATTCCAAATGTCCAGTCACAAACTGTAGATGTGGAATTGGCAGTGATAGCTAATCAGTTGGACTTAATGTTTATAACAGTATTTTTGAACCTAAATGATTCTATGACTCTATGATATCTTCAAATTTTCCTTATACTAAAGAGTAATAAAGAACGTCATACTCCAAAAAGAGCTTCAGGTTTGATCTTTGAGACCAATGCACTGTTCTCTGTGAAATATTGCAGCAATATTGCAGGGTTTTCTGGCAGGCATTTTTGTTGGACTGGAAAAGATGCTGTAATGAACAAAGGAGTCTGGCCACTGAAGCAGAGTAACCAGCTGCTGTGATGGCTCCTTCTTGGAAGTGGTCATCACCTGGGAGCAGCTGTTATGATTGAAGTCTGCCAATACATAACTCTTAGTGGAGCAAGACCATCCTGACTGTGAGCTTTGACAGAGATATTTAAAAGTTACAGAAATCCTTTGCTCAGAAGAAAGGAAATTTAATTAGCAATTTAAAAGATGCTGGAGAAAGACTTTTTTATTAATCAAATTCCATATGCTGGACATCCAGACTAGAATTGAAATTTAATTTATTCCTCCTTTGAAGACAACCAAGCTTGAGTTCTAAGATGATCTAGCTGTAGGAAATTGTCTCAGTATTAAAAATCAGTTTTTCCAGTACAGAGAAGAATTTTCAGGATCCCAAAACCAAATAACAAATTTGCCACTATCATAAAGCATGTGCTCCATGTAGCTTAAATGTTCAATGTTAATTAGAATTTACTAGTGGCCAAGAACTGGTTGAATCACATTTCCTGGAGGACACTTTTTGTGCTACATTAGCAGAAAGGTTATCAATATCAATAGGATGGTAAAACCTGCAATGAAAGAAAAAATTAAACATTTGCAAATATCTTTAAAACCCTATCCTTACTGAAAGTCATAGGTCTAGGCAAAGTACTCTGGAGGAAACCCCTAATTTAAGGAGGATAACTTCATTCATCCTCAAGCACTTAGGACATCTATTTTGTTGATCTTCTATAAAATTCAACTGAACTGTAGGTCTAGGGATAAATTCTGGAATTGTCTGAATGAGAAATTTCCAGTACTAAAGGGCTGGAAGGTGTCTAGTACTACAATTTATTCCTTTTTGAATTTTTTTTTTAATTTGTTCAATAGGTCAGGGCAATGCTGCAGGTCAGGGCATTATTATCCATTGGAGAAAATAAATCAAATCTATTCTAAAGAGTGAGGAGGTGAGAATGTTGTATTGAGGCTGATGATGTGTGTGTGTACATAGATACAGATTTATGATTAAATGATGTTAAAAACGCAGTTTGCTGAAGAAGTTACCTACAATGTGGAAAAGGAAATCCAGCTCATGTATTCTGTCCAGGTTTAGGTCAAAGAACAGTAAGTACTCTCATAAGAGGCCCTTTCAGAGTCCCAGAAGGAGCAGGAAAGAAGGGGGAAATGGAAATAAAAAAATGGAAATGATGGAAATGTAAACGATGGAAATGGAAATGGAAATGGAAATGGAAATGGAAATGGAAATGGAAATGGGAATGGAAGTGGAAATGGAAGTGGGAATTAAGTGGGTATGAAGTAGAAATCATCCTCATGTTGCTGTACAGATCCATAATGTTTCTGACTCTTGGACAATGCATAAGAAAGACAGGAAGCACATAATAAAATAGCTATTTAAAAAGTGATAAAAGATAATAAAAAATTCAGTTTAATACAGGGCATGGACAAAAAGTAAAATACAGTCAATAAGATAATCATCAACTCAGATAGGCATGGAAGAACTCCTGAGAATTAAAACTACTCTCAAATTTCTTACTTAATTTGCCAATAAGGGGAGTATATTTCCACTATATTTTAGAAAGACATCAGCATCTAACACAGGTATTTTCAGTCTCCACAATGAGACCTCAACCAAACAATAAAAATATTTTCTTTCTCTACTATTGATTTGGGAACTTTGCCAATGCATTTGAGTTAGAACTCATCACCTTATTTGTCTGAATAATTTTAATCTAATAACCGCAACTGAAAATAAAATATTTAAAATAAAAGTAATTGCTTTTAGATTTTGTATTTATTTTACTCACAGAAGTCTACTGTATGTAGTTTTACTGGTTTTTTGCAATTTGTTTTATTATCTCTTCTGTAATTGTTTAAAAAGAGAAAAAAAACATTTCAAAATCTCTGCTGTTTTCAAAAGTGGGCTCAAATCACATCTTCTTCTGGATAAGTCTAACTCTTCTAATGAGGCTTCCATAGAAAGTCCACTGAGATAAATTTTCAAAACTATCATAAACATGAATGGATTCACATCAGCCCACAAAAGTACTTACACAAATTCCTGAAGATATCAAACCTAAACAGAAATGCAAATAAAGTGGTATTCGTAATGTATAGCTTGGGAAAAGGAGAGCACATCACCGGATTTTCTGCACAAGATCAACATTTAGTTTTCTTGGTCAGATCTTTTCCAAAATCTGTGCAAAACTGGAACCTTGTCAGGTTGCATAAATCAGGTCCACAAAACTCTGAGTGGTGTTGTAATCATTAAGTTTAAGATATAGAGGAAAGTGCATGATCTTTGTTCTGACACTTCCAGATTACTATAAAGAATATCTTGTCTTCTTTTCTTTCAAGCTTATTCTACCTCCTTACCTACTCCCTGTCCTTTCTCTCCAATCTTAGCATTTCCTGTGGTAAATCAATCTCCTGAAAGCTCCTCAGAGGGAAAAATTGTGAAGCTAGGAGAGGTTTAGTTCTACCCAATATCCCTCCTCCAAAACTTAGCCTCATCAAGTGGTTTTGCATCTCACCAGCAGAAAGTCCCTGGTAGGCTGTAAAGGGATTTGATTTTCTGCTACTAACAGGTGACAAGCATCAGATAACCTTTATAAATGGATTCAGGCTGTCTTCTTCCTGAGTTGAGAGATAGTGAGTGTTTTTAACATGGTGAGAAGAAACAGACAGAAGTTAGAAATACTGCAATCTTAAAGTTTAAGCTTTTTAATCAAATAAAAAGTGTAGGATGAAAGAGACAGAAGTAGAGAGAGTGGAAGGGTTAATGAGGATAAACATAAGAAGAGTTAATTCATGAAGCCAGACAAGACTGCACCAGTAGAAGAGATGATATGAGACATCATTCACTGGTGCTATTGATCACTGAAACCCTCCAGAAACCAAGCAGAGTAATAAGCATAGCCTTACCAAGTGATCACAACTCTCACTGGCACAGGACACTTTTCTGACTAATGCGAGACATACTTTTTTCCAGGTAATTTCTGCACTGAGACTCTAATCTTGTGCTGCAGCAGATTGTCTGCAGACTGCCTGTTCTAAAGCGTTTCAGCATTGGAGGTTGCCAGTGTAAAGATTGCCAGCTAAGTTACACCAGAATTCAGAAACTCTAGAGGCTGAAAAAATATGTCTTCTCTCTAAAATTTAGATAGGTTTCAACAACTGCTCCCTGGTGATACTGTGTCAGGTAACTAACTTTATGGTGGATGGCACAGGTGTTTTTTGGAAGCAGAAATTTACCTGATCTCAACCAGTAAGAAATTATTAATTTGAACATGTTTATGTGGCCAATATTGTAACTGTTGAGACTACTGACTGAGCTAAATTTTTCTTCTTTAAATTCCTCTTCTTTTTAATCTTTTACTAATATGTGGCAGGACAACACTGAAGAGATTCACCACTGGAGCTTTCTTCTCATTAGCATAGGACCCATTAGAAGTGTGCATCCTTTGCCATGCAGTCAACTTCATAAATCATAGATCACAGAATCATAGAATGGTTTGGCCTGGAAGGAACCTTAAGGATAATGGGCCTGAACACAATTCACTAGACCAGGTAGCTCAGAGTTCCATCCAACCAGGGTAAAGCCTTAACC
>VZTT01056191.1:63601-97181 GCA_013400855.1 Buphagus erythrorhynchus
AGATTAACAGCCCGTACAACTCCCTGAAAGGAGGGTTTAGCCAGGTGGGGGCCAGCTTCTCTCCCAGGCAACAAAGGGTAGGAGAAACTGAACTACTCAGTATGCAAGATAACTGATGGGGAGCATAAAGGAATATGCATGATTATGGATTCATGCTTATGAGAAACTGAGCTGCAATTTCACCAGGTGAAAAAGGAATAAAGTTTTGGTTCACACTGAGGCAATGTTCCATTTTTGTTTGCTTCTGGGGATTTCACGTGAGGTCTTCTCTTGCAGAAAACTTGTGACAAAATTGGAGTGACCTGTTTAATACTTGTACTGTGGCCTCAAGCCACAGGTCGTTGTTTGCATATATAAAACTGAAAACACAGAAAGAGGATGCTGGTGATGAAATATGTACAATTACTTTGCACACTGCAATAAGTCCTTGTAACTTTTCTCGTTGCCAGGAATGCAGAGTTCCTCACTCAAGACTTTGGCATTATGTTACTCTTTTCCTCTGACTCTGTCTTTTTTTTCTCTTGCCATGAAATTTCTTCTCCCTGTTCTTTTCTCCTTTTCTCTTTTTGCCTCCTCTCTTCTAGTAGTCACATGATACTCACTCTTCTTTGGATTTATTACAGTGTCAATATACAACCCTAAACGAGTAATATATAGAAAACAATCTGTCTTGGCCCTGTCCCTGTCCTGCAGCGCCTTTATTATTTGCCTGATTTGTTATTATAGTTAATAGTATTACTACTTATGCCTGCTAATACAGCACAAAAACAAAATTAATTGATGGCAGTGAGAAGCTTTTAGAAGCAATATTTAAGCAATAATGACCCCTGAGTCAAACATTTCCTGGCAGCTAATGACTGGCTGGAAGAGTAAAAGGTCTAAGATCAACCCAGGGGCTCTTAACGCAACCCACTATTAGCTGCCAGGAAATGCCTGACTTAGAGAGCACTAATGCTATTATACATCATAAAAACATAAAGAAAATCTAATTGCTTTTCTGCATGTTCAGGGGTGAAAAACTGAGTATCAAGTTGCCATGGATTGTTCCCTGCACTTGTGTTTTCCTAGGTATTAATCACCAGAGTAGGTATCAAAATAAAAGCTAAAAATAATTCATTTGGAGTCAGTAATGTTATTTGAAGCTGATAATTCACACTAATGTATGAAGTCTTTATTGCATCACACTAAATCATTATATAAAAATAAGTCATCATGAACATGAATATCCAGGAGATCTCAAAAGATAGGTGTCACACTGACTGTAGAATACTTTTTATAGCTTTTGACATCTTTGTGCTGATACAAGAACAACAAACATTTGGAAAAGAATAAGCACAGTTGCCATCCTCCTACCAGTACAAGCTGGAAGTAAACATTTTTGCATCTTCTATCGCTGAATAGATAAAACAATTTTCTCCAAGCCAGGTCAGTTGCTATTCTAGAATAAAAATAAGGTTTCTCACAATTTAATGACCTAGTGATTCATATGATTTATTGGATGTAGTTTCTCATATTTTAAATGCCTCTGACTTTTCCCCTGAAACATGCCCCACAGTTCTGCTGCATTGTGCATTAACCTTAAGACACCATGCTTCCTTTTCCCACTGCTCCTGCCTCATCCTTTTACATCTCCTTGTTCTCCTTGTAAACAAATCTCACCTATTTTGATGGCTGTCCTGGTTTTCTTTGAGACAAAGCTTTGGTTTATTATTTATAAAAGGAATTTGTTGCAAGAAATTAGTCCCAGAGCATTGTGTTTGGATGGGAATCACAGCTGGACAACAGAGAGAAGGAGCTACCACCTGCGAAATGGAAGGCAGTTTGAATAAAGAAGTAGCTCATTTGGAAAGTTACTCTTTTCCCTGATGAATGACTGGGCATTGCAATATTTATGCTGTTTCATCTAGAGTACAGGTTGCACAGTGCAGCTATTGCCATAGTTTTCCTATTAAAACAAGCACTTTCACCCATCACAGACCAGCTTCACTGTGAAATGTCATGTGTCCTTCTTTTCTGAATATTATCCAAAGGCTTTATTTTTGTACATATATGTTTTTATTCCAGTGAGCTCAAAATTTTTTCTTGAGTAAATGGTTTTTTTTGTTTGTTTGTTTGTTTTTAATTTGTGTATCTTCTGCTGATTTAAAGTCTCAGAGAAAATAAAAAGTTAATAAATGAGAGTAAATCCAGGAGCAGTTATACAACTCAGATAGCACATGCTTAGTTAGGAAAACATAACTTGATTGAAATGAAGAAAAGACATTACAATGTGCAGGTTCACACCTATAAAAGACAAAGAAACAAAGAAAAGTCTAGCTACAGGCTTTTCCTACTTGGCTCCCTATCCTTACAACACTATTTAGTAGAAGTATGCAAAGAAATGTCTGTTGACATTCGGTTGAGTCCAAAAACTGGTTGAGTTTAAAAATCCTGACATTCCTTGATACCTATTAAGCTACACTAGGGTTAATGAACCAGCTTCGTGCCCTGGAGGACAATTAACTTGTAGCTAGTTTTGATCACAAGTGGAAGACTACTAGATCTGAACTGGTCCTCTTTTTTCACCTGTGCAGTGCAACATCCACATGGTAATTCTGTAGGGACAGTTTGAAATTATTACAATGATCCAGTTATTATTCACCATACCAGATTTCAGGCAGCACCTCACAAGGAGGCATTGATTCCACCAGGAGGCAGCAGGAGGTCTCAAGCTGGTGAGATGTTGATGGTCCAAGGACAGCAGAGGGGCCACAGCACCTCCCTTTTCATCTTTCTGGTGAAGTCACACACCACACCAATATATAGACCTGTTCTATTTGCACCTGCTGGAAAAACTTTATTCCTAATGAAGCTTACAAAGATGGAACTGAGCCTGAATGAAATATTTCCTTAAAAAAAAAAAAACGTAAGCTAAGTACTACACAATTAAAAGGAGCTAGGATGATTTGAGACCATGGAAATATTAATGTCTCTCTGACAGCAATGTACTAGTATTTATTTGAAACACCAGTGATTGCTAATCAAGTGCCTGAGAAATATTTTCACAGATCATTTCCCTATCTGTGTAGCTGTTGCACAAGCACAAAACAACAAAAAAAAATGTTGTTCCATCTCTAACTTAATAATATTTGACAGTGTAAGAAAATCTTATTGCTCCTACTCGGTCTGGTGTAGGACTTCCAGAGAAGCTGGTTACATGCAGAATGCACACGCCTCCAGTTCTTTTCCTCGCCTAGCTTTCAATCTCTACAGATCCTAGAGGCCAAAAGACTGCTCACAACTATAATTTATCATATTGCATGAGTCAAGTCATGCTTCTTGAACTTGTTGCAAAACATGACAAGATGTGCAGAGGTTCTTCATTTCTGATAATTTTGTGCATGTATATCAAACCTTTCTTTCTGGTAAGTATATAAGTTGTTACTCAGATGTGTTGCATATGAGAAAGCAAAATGCTTAATGAAACTCTGCAGAATGATAGAGGTTGGAAGTAAAAAGCTAGGATAAAAACACCTTTAAAAGAACCATAGCACCAAGTTATTTTTTTATTCCTAAGCCAGCATAGATAGCCAGTTTTCAGATTACACTAAAGAAATTTTCTTGGTTTTGTTGAAAGAATAAAGATTGAGCTAAACAAATTTCCTCTATTTTCCAAAGTGAAAGGAAATACAATTCCTACATTTTAGCATCCATCAATAAACATAACTACAGTTTAATACAAATGTTGTTTTTCATTACTCTATGCTATGACAACTTAATTTGATATGAATGCTGAAAAAACCAAGAATCAAAGCTCTTGTAAGGCACCAGATAGGTAACATGAGCTCTCTTCAGTCTCACTGTTGTGAAAATGCATGAAAAAGAAAGTTTCCATGTGTGGTATGTTGGAAAGCAGGAGATAACTGAATGTATAAAATTATCTCAATTTCATGGTATTGAAATTTACATTGGAATAGAACTACCTAAAGTCTAATAAAAACCCTGGGGTGTGTGTTGCCTCATTATTTCTATTATTTAAAGGAATAGGCAGTAGAAACCTTAGGCTTTTAATTACAGTAAGCACTCGATAAAAATGAATGCACACACAACTTCCAATTCAACACCATAAAATAAGATGTTCCCCTTTTTTGCTATAATTTCCCCCCACAAATATTTCAAGCAGGATTTTCACTGCAGTTTACTATTACTATCCCCTCATTTAAGCATGTACTTATATCAGTGACAAAAGTATGCTAATGCATATTTCCTCATCACTTTTTAAGAAGAGAAATTATGGGCAAGTTTTCTGCATGAAAGTTAATTCTCCACATCTTATCATTTTCTAGTAACATTTACCTGAGTGCAAATGCAAGACAAATTCAAAGTTCTGGTTGATTTGGATTCTTGACCCTTAGCAGTAGAAGATTCATTTCCTGGGACATGAGTGGAGACCTGCTGGAGAACTGCTTCATCTACTGGAGCTGCAAGTGTGAAACATTTCTGAAGGTGAGAGCTTTACAAGTTAAGGCAACTGGAGCTAGTATGCTGATAGCATGAGGGTAATTCTGACAACTTCATTGAAGGATACCCTTGACAGATTTTATACAAAAGAGGTTGTGTTAATTGAAACTGCTTTCCTTTATTCTCTTCTTGTCGGTGTAGCAGTCTGGACTTTGTTACTGATGTCTCCTAAAACTGATCATTCTGACTTCTGGTCAAGAGTGATTTGTACCAGGATAATTGCCTGTGGAGTGTGAACTAATTTAATCTCGACAGCCTTGGAGATTTGCATCCAGCTGGTGCCCTTGGACAAGGTCTATGTCCCATTGGTGTTCTGTGAACACCGAAGTTTGAATCGATTTTTGAAACAGATTTTGTGTTTTAGCTTGTACCTTCAGCAACACTAAGGCAACAATGAAACAAGATTTACTCACAAAGTTTTTTTGAAGAAGTTACAGCACTGCAAATTAGGTTGTATACAGATGGCTCAGGCTGAAGGGTAGATAGAAGTGGAGGATTCATGTTTTATTTCAATAGAGTGCTTAGAGAATTCATTATATTTAGCTACTATTTTGGAGTCAGAGACGGTTTTATATTTTATATTGCCCACAAGTGCAGGAGGACATTTAATGTGATACACTGGCTGTTGAAAACCTATGACAACAGTAAGTAATGGGGAAATTGAAGCAAGGAACCAAGCATGAACACTAGGAGTTCTAGAACTAGAATTAGTTCTAGAACCCTAGCGCAAATTTCAGAAAGCCCAAATGGCTATGCTGAAAATTAAGTTCCCTGCAGGGAGACAGAGAATGACTAATCCCCTCTTGAAATAATTTAGTTATCTGGCTGAGAACCTGGCTATGGCTATCTGACACTGACACAGGATAACAAAACATATTTCTTCAGAGACAGTAAAATATTAGTGTATGAATATTACATACTGCAAACGAAAACATAATTACACATTAAAATTATTAACCTTAGCAAAGAGAAAAATGTTTCACAACTAGAAGAACTAAGTGCATTGTCTCCCTTCTTGCTTGACTGCCCTTCAGGCAGTAATCAGACACTTTGGGGAGATTCCCAGTTGTTGTCAATGAACTCCTCTTGAACTCCTTTGAGATACTTCCAAGGACCTGCAAAACATGAAATTTCTAATATTCCCCTGAAATCTGCTTTGTGTATATCACTGACACTGGAAACCTTGCAGGGCTCAGGAGCTGATCAGCAGAGAAGCTGCCCCTGCGTGGGAGTGAGGGGTCTGGGAGAGCATGTCCCTCCACCTGCACCCAGAGGCATGGCAAGGCTCCAGCCACGGCCAGAGAGTAACACTGGAGCCCTGCAGAGCTCCTGTATCCACCCTGGAGAAGAGGAGGGGAGGGAAGCCAGCATGGAGTATCCTGATTTGGGTATAGCAAGCTCCAGGTGAAGGAATGTGGGAAACAGAGGTATATGCCATACATCATTTAAACATTTCCATGCACATCTTGAGTGCCAGTGGGATGCTCTGCACTCCCAGTAAATCATGTCTAGAGAAATTCTTTAGTGTGCAGAATAACTATCCCATACCAGCTTAGAAGACCAGGTGACTTGGGTCCATGTCTTACCCAGGGCATTTTGGTGGTAACCATAGCTACACACAACTTGAGTGCTTTAGTAGCTACTCCTCTGTATGCTAGATTATTTTACAGTGCATGTGGAATTCACTAAATTCAATATTGATATCAAAAATTCTCTGAGAATAAGGAGCTTCCCCTCCCTATCCACCCTAATATCGTGGGAGTGCCAGACAATTCAAAAACCTCTACTAGACAAGATGGAGAATATAAAATGGGAAACATAGTAAAACAAAACTAAAACCAAAAAAAACTTACCAAGCTGATACATTCAGGATTCAAGCAGAAAACAAAACCACTGATCAAAAAGCTCCAGCTCCTTCTACATATCAGAGTCCTTGCAGAGGGCCCTCAACACTTCATGAAAGGAATCCTCCACTCACAAATCAAGTGAATTTCAAAGACAGAGGGGAGAAAATGGAATCAAGTCCCAAACCCTTCTACTCCTTTGCCTGCTCCCGCAGAGGGGCTGCACTTTCTCTGCCTGGCCCATGTCAATATTTTAACATGTAACAAATATCACTTAATGCTTGAAGAAACCCTTGAATATGAAAAGCGTTTTCTGAAGTGTTTAAGTGTCATAATTAGTAAGGGAAGTACTGAATTGCTCTGTAAAGAAGGCAAGGAAAGGACAACTGTCAAAAAATTAATCATATGAGGGATTTTTGCATGAGCTGTACATTGATAGTATTGTGGTAAAATTCCTTGTCACAAGTGAAAGAGAGCTCATACTATTGCACTGATTAAAACTTAGGAGGATTTCATGGCCAGGTGCTCATTGCAAGATATAAAACTTTTGGCTAAAAGGTTTTATTCTCTAAAACTCTAAAGAGATAGAAAATAGCTTAAAAAGCTGTTAAAACAAAACTTTAAAGATAGAATCCTGGTAGAGAGTACACACATGTGGGCTGTTACTTCTCTTTTCCAAATTAATCCTTGGAGAGCCAGAGTGACACAGTAAGAAATTTGTAGTTTCACATAATTCTGGTGTGAAGCCCAGCAGAACTTGGCAGATATAAAATTGGATTTGTAGTATTTAAATGCAAGTGGTTTGGCATTTTTCCTTGGCTTTTTCAGAGTAGCCTAGTTTGATAGTGAAACTGTTTGATAAATGGAAATACTTTGCTCAAAATAACCAAGGAAAAAGGTGAAATTATCCCTGAATTTTAATTATGCATTTTATTAAAAAAAAAAAAAAATCCATGCAGCATTTCTCAGAGAGGGGAATAAGCTCTTCTGCAGGCAGCAATGTTTTTTTGCTCTGTCTTTTCACAGAATCTCATGAAGTTTTTACATATCCAAGTTAATTTCTTTGACTCGTAAGCAATAATTAAAAATGTCAAGCCTCTCAATCAGAGGAAGCTAGATCTTGGAAAAATCTCATATATAGTCAAAGTCAGATTGAAATTCTGAGAGTACCTGAAGGAGAGAGAAAGCATTTTATTTCAGCTACAAACTGAAAGTCAAACAGAGCTGTTGAATCCACTCTAACACAAACTTCAATCTTTTTTCCTTCTTCTTTCGTTTGCACTACTTGTAAAACTTCTAATTTAGAAAGTAATTACAAAGTACTGATATCTTTATTCCTATTCTGTGTTCAGAGAGCTGCTTGTAGCATTATGTGAACAAAATATTTTTATTCTTTTCCAATTAGTATATGAGAAGAGCTGGAAGAATGGATCAAAACTTTTCCTGACCTATTATCAACAGAATAGTTGAAAAACCAATGATCTCAGAATCCTTGTTTCTGGTGAAATGTAAAGGGCAAACTTTCACTTTTCAGTTCCAAAGTCTTTTTGGAGCCAGTTATCTTGAAATATTTTAATATTACATGTCAATAGCCCAAACTAAGAGATATTGAAATAAATGAAATGCCCATGAAATTATGTATTTTATTTCATTTTCAAAATAGACAGTTGCTTTAAATGTATTTGTTTATTTTCTTTACAATATGGACCTGACTTACATCCTAGATTCAGTCTTCTTCTTTCCAAAACCAAGTGATATACAAACATGAACTATTGAACTTTTGCATATTGCTTTTTTGGGAGTTACAGAGTAATACATACAAGACAATATTATTCTCCAATGTGTAAAAATGTGGAAAGCTAAGCAATATCTGTTCTTGTATGTGCATGTGAGAATTTAAAAAGGAACAATTTTTTATATTATCCATTTAATTATCATTCCCTTTAATTTGTAATCCAGCTTTCTCACCAGGAATTTGAAAGAAGAACATGCAAATTCCATTTTTCTGTAGTGCTTAACTACAAGCCACCACTTGCTTCTGAGACAGTGCAAACAACCTGAAACTTCATATGTGAGCTACACTTTCTTTCACAATTAGAAAAATTAAAAAGCAAAAAAGTCATTCCTATTCCTACATCCTTTGACTGTACTTTCTAAAAGTGGTAATGGTATCAAGTTTGTTGGGAATACAGATTTTTTTTAAAGAATGTATTTCCAAATGAAACATTATGGTGACTTTTTTACGAGCATATTTTCCTACTGTGACAATGCAGTCAAAAGAGTTTAAATCAACTCACAACAGAGGCAAAACTTTCAAACTTTTCAGGACATGGTAAAGAATCCTACCTACTATCCTACTTGCAAAAATAAGAACATTTCTTATTTATCATTGAGCACTAGTAGTTTCCATTCAGAAGCCTGTATTTGGATAAGATAAACCCTACATCAAAAAGATGATACCACGACAGAAGGAAACTGAAAACACATTTTAGGCAAATTCTTTTTAATTTCAGCTTCTCTGACTGTTCCTGCAGACAAGTGATTTCACTAGCCATGTTGAATTTTACTTCTGTGAAACTGATTTGTACGAACTATGGTGGTTTTATGGGAATTGGACTCCTCCCATTCTTCTTTGAGACATCCAGACAACAGTGGCAACCTGAAACTGTAGTGAGCCAAAAAACACCTCTATAAAGCAAGCTTTCTCTTGAGCAAACAAAGTCATCTCAGTCTGTGTCACAATAAAGTGTTTTGAAAACACTAAAATACTTGACAGTCACTTTTTTTCAGTAACAGGTTAAAACTAAAGGATATCGAGATGCCAGGATAAAGCCTGCACCTTATTTGCATTTGCCAGTGTGAGACTAACATGATGAATCAATTATCTCAAAGGCATTCATAACTTTATTTAGCTTTCATTCATTGGAATTGTGCAGCCCTTGGTGATTTCAGCAGAGGTGGAATCTACCTCTTAGTAAATGGAGATAACAAAAATTTGCATAAATCAGGAAAGCCATAAAATATCATGAAGCAAAAAGAAGCTATTGTAGTCAAGACCAAGAAACTACAGGAAATAAAAATCAGCTTTCAAAGCCTTCAATTGACATAACAATTACAAAGCCGATTAGAATTTGGTCAAAGGTGAAAAAAAAATCCAAACCAAATTCTAAATTATGAACACAAATGATAATTGTTAAGGAGAGCTATGCTAAAGATTAGCAAAAGCTCTCAAACACTGAAGGCTGAATTTTTTTGGGTGACTTGTGGACAACCTTCCCATCGGAATTTCTTTTCCAAGGCCTTAGGGAAGCAATATCCATATTTGTTCAACAACAGGGAGATGACTTATACAGGTTTTTGACATCAAAACTTAAATTTCTGTAAATGACAGTACTCTCAAAGACCCAACAGAGTAACAGCAGTTGAGGGACAGACAGGGAAACTTAAGTTTATACAGACTGCAAGATGTCCCTGTCCCTGGCAGCAGCCTACCATGCTTCTTCTTGTTCCCCCACACCAGCTGAGACACTCAGTCCTTTCCTCCCAGGTTTGCTGCACTGCTGGCTTTGAGGCTGTGTGACAACTCTCCTTGCTTGTGGAAGGAGGGTGATATCACATTGCTGGAAACCCATCTGAAAGCTGCAATGTAGGAACTTGACCTGACTTGACAATGTCAGAAGACCAAGAGTCTGTCTCAGCCAGAATTCCTTGCTCTGTTGTGGAGCAGACACCCTCAGCTGACCCCCATAGTGTTTTGGAAAGACACAGGTATCCAAGTGTGACCCTTTATCAGCAAGTGCATGTGCTGGATGGGGCCAAGCCATGCTTTTGGAATGGCCATCCTTAACTTCAGCTGGGATCCATTTGGGTGAACCATTTATTTCCTCATGCAGATCTCACAGGAAGGCTTTACATTACCTCGAGCAAATCCACATTCCCCCATAGAGAGTTGTGACTTAGGAAGGGCCTAACTCATGAGGACAGCTCCTGAGCTGCTGCAAGCTGGGCTTGTCTCCTGTGCTTTCACCACTGATGGTTTCCACCACATGGAGGGAGACCCACTCTGCCTCGACATCTCCAGGAAATGGGCATTCTTTGCACTATCACGGTAAAGTAGTGCCCATAATTGACAATATCGGTGTTTTTTCCCAACATCCTTCTGGGAGGTAGGGTTGGAAAAGCTGGAAATAAGAGGGAGGGTTGGGGGAGGTGTGCACACATGCACACGTGTAGACAGACAGACACACAGACCAAGCTGCTTCATAAAAAACAGGGGAAAAAACCTAGCTTTTACTTAAGACTTGGAATTTGCTGGTTTGGCTTTCTTGCCAAACTTAAATTAGATCAGAATAAAAAGAATTACAGAATTTTTTATGAAGATTGTGTGAAAAACATGTTTCTATTTCTTGGTTAGGAACAGGAAAGATCACTGTATGCCCGCTGATGACGGATGGTTCCTCTTATGATTGAACAAGGAATTTATTGTATATTTATGGCAGGTCTCTGCTATGCAGTATTTAATTACTTATGAGGGTTTTAATGTCAATTTGAATGAGATTTAGAACAAGATCTGGCATAATAAAATATTAATTAATATTATTCATAAAATACAATTCTTGGATATGTATTTATCACCACATATGTAACAAATGTCCCTTACTGTCTTTTCAATTTTTTTTTTTTTTTTTTTTTTTTTTTTTTTTTTGGTAAAATAATCTGTGGATTCTTACTACTTAGTTAACAGCAGACAATATATGAACACTTTTCACCCATATTAATATAAAAATATGTATTTGAGAGCGAAATCTGTATCTGAAAACACTTCATTTAAAAGATATAGAAGATCTTAGATACCTGTAATTAGATCTTGCAGCTGATTTTGGCTTGCTATCAGAAAGTCACGGTATATGATCTTACAATAAAATGCACGCTGCTCTGTTTGATCACAAAAAAGTGAATTAAAGCTGGAGTTTTCCTGTGACTTTGTAATATCCTCATTCTTGTTGCCTTATCAAGCCTGCATCTTCTTTTTTCAGATTTTCTCGTGTCTCCATACATCTTTGCCCATAAATTTCACAACTCGCCTCTGCCATCTTGTGGGAAAATGTGTGTCGCTACTTCTTCATAAAAAGGTGAAGAAAACTCATTAAACATTAAATTTGTGTTCTGAAGACATTCCTAGCAGTTAGCAGAAATATATTACTTCATAGCCAAATCAAAAGTCATGAAAATTGTATATTTACCATGAAATAAAAAATTTACCATGAAATTAAAACCTGAAAGTACTAATTTCAATAATATCTAAGTATTTGCCAACGTCATTAAAGCATTTTGTTCTCCTTTTATTATAAAACTCAAAGAGTGTTACGCTAAACATGTAGTAGCATAATTTCTGCATGTTAATGTACTCTATAAATTGAACAAAAGCTGTTTTGACATTTATTAAATGCTTTGACATAAGAGAACTGAAAATGTGCTCTAAGACTTTAATTTATTTTTTCTTCTTTTTTTTTTTAGGAGAAATTTCTATAAAATGCTTCAATTTTTAACGAACTGCATATTACCATGTTTGTTGTTGTTGTTGTTGTTGTTGCTGTTTCCAAAAAAAGCACTGGTGTATGCTAAAAAATGATAAATGTATTAACACTAACAGAAGAAACTTTACAGGTATAATTAGAAAATTTACAAGGTTTCATGTCAATGTATGACATCTTAAAAAGCAGTAGAATTACAAAAATATGTTTTCATCTTACAAAAATTATCTTCCTTTTTGACACCTCTTCCAAAATTTGCATGATCACAAATATTTTCTGGACTACGCGTAATGAAAGAGAACATCCTTATGTTTTTAACAAGGTCAGCAGTGGGATTATGAAGGGCTGTCTGCCCCTTCACTTGATGGAAGAGTTATTGTAGTATCTCTCTGGTTTGTATGAACAAGAGAGGTGTCAGTGCTGGACCCAGAGCTCCCTGAGGACTCACAGCACCTGCAAAAGAGGAGGCAGGTCTCTGCAGCAGAGGGCAGGCAGACAGAAAAGTAATTTGTGCCTTCCCCCTGACAACAGCAAGGTTTGATCAGCTCTGCAATCTTAGGTGATTTCACTCTTTCTATTCAGCTGCTAGTAGGTCTGGGAGCTGGGAGGGACACGGAGACACTTGAAAGGTTACATGCTGCATCACGAAGGGACCAGCCTTCTGTAGCTCCACCCGAGTTTTTAAATGCATTCTCCCATTTAGGTAGACATCAAAATGTGCTTTCTGGTAGGTTGAATACTTTTGCAGCTGCTGCTCCAGGCTGTTTCAATACTGCAGAAATGTTGACAACAGTCAAAGGTGTTTCCATGGGAATTATTCCCCATTAAAGGAGCACACTCAACAATGGTTGACTCGCTGCAAATACCTTAAATCCAGGTGACCTGGTCTGGAAAGGTTTGCTGCTGACTGGCTTTGTCAAAATACCAAGACCTATTGCTTTAATCTTGGGTACAGCAGATACTCCACTCATGCAATTTACTCATCCTCGATGTCCAACAAAGATAGATGTGTTTATACCGGATGCACAAAGAGAGCAAAAGGAAATTGGCCTGTTATCCTGGTCACCGTTCCTCAGGCATAAAAGTCAGCTTTCAGCTGTTCATGCAACTTTTTGCAATTTTGTCCACTTTACAGAGAGATGTCCCTCTCTTCTTTCACTCAGAATCATATTTAACTCAAAACATACTCAAATCCATATGACTGTGGTGCCTGATGGCCTTTAGATGAGAACTGTATGGAGAGAAAGATTACCTAACATAAGATTTCTGTATTTTCTGCCATGAAAATATGGGCAGCAGCACCCAGGGAAATGGTGGAAAGACTGTGATTTGAGGAAGGTCAGATGTAAGGCAGCAATTGGACAAAGCAACAGTAAATTTGGGATTCCTCACTTGCCTTTGAGTCTTGAATTACATCCTATAGTATATATTTCTATTGCTCATGAATGCAGTGGGATAGGAATTAGTAGTTCTTAATCGCACAAGATATTTTTAATTATAAAACCCACCTTTTTTCTACTTTTGCATTGAGATCAAGTTAAAACTTTTCTGTGTACAGTTAACAGGAGGATGAGAAAAAGGAGAGAATTAATGTGGAATAAAAGTGCAATTCACTTATCTCTCTTTTTGCACATGTTTCATAAATTCCTCTTATAGTCACTTCTTTTATGGACAACTGACTATGTATTGATACAATCTGAAAAGTCTTAAGGAATATAGTTACATAGAACTTCAGTTTTTGGTAAATTGTCACTTCCTGGGAAAAAGAAAAAAGAAAACTTAAAAAATCATAATTTATTTGGAAAATTGCCAAATTCTTTTGACTTTGTCTGAAAAACAAACAATGAAAGAAAAAGTAGGAACAGATAATGTCTTTGCTTTGCTCTCTCCAAATTTCTCTCTGAAACGAGAATCATAAAAGAAGAGAGAACATTGCCTTCTGCTTATCCAAGAGGCAAATGGAAAAATTTATTTCTACAAGTGTCTGCAGCTTTATGATTCACTCACCAGCAGCTGTCATTGTATGGTACAGCATGCTGGAAGAGACTTCCTAAAGACCAAATAAGTCAAATAAACAGCAAACAAGAGTCACCTTACAAAGAGCTACCCAAGGCCAGAGAGAAATTCAGGCAATTTGTTTGCTCATGGGTGTGTAGGAAAGCACATTTCTCAGCTAGAGCTACCCTCTAGTGAGTGTTCACCAGTTACTGACAGTTACTTGTTGGGTCAGGTTGCTGCTGTAGCAGTAAACTACCCTCACTGGTGTAGCAACATGGATGCAGCAGTTTGTTGTACTCCTGCATGTACGTGTTCTTGGATGTGTCTCACCACTAAGCCTGCAAGTCAAGATTTAGACATTGGGAAAAAGGTGCAAGGAACAGTGTGAAAGATTAGACTTTCAAATCTCAGACTACAAGGTGTCAGTCTAGTCATGTTAAAACATCTGCTTAGAAAAACACAGTAATTGTAACATATTATAGAGAGAAATCATGAATATGTAATCAGAACAAAACAGTTTCAGAGCCTGATTGCCACTTCTGTCAATTCCAGCAGCCGCTTTCTGTGATGTTGTCTTGTCACTTTGACAGTGATTATACTTTTGTGTGGTGTATTGCAGATACCACACTTCAGTTGTTTACAAATAAAACTGCATCTTACACTTTCACTGTAAGACTAGAACATTTTAAGTAAGAAAAGTACTCCTCCTAATAATACTTTCACCAAACTCATCATGCATGAGATGCACTCGAGAAAATCATCCTCTGTCACAACTGCATGATGTGACCAACTCCAGCTAAATCAAGTCATGCTGGCAGTTTGCAGACAGTATCTAAAACCAGTGTGAAGGATTTCTCAGCTAATAATGTTCATAGCAGAACATTATTCTCCAAATAAGCAAGCCATTTTTAAAGAAATCATTAACAATTTAAGCTTTTAAAAGCTAAATTTTAAAAGCAATATATTTTAAATACAGCAAGTTATAAACAACTGTTACCTGTCTGAACAGTTTCTAGAGCTCCTGTGTGCAATGTTCATATTAATAAACAGATTCGTTCATGATGCTATATACTGGCTGTTCACTACTTCACAATTATATAGAACAAGGAAAGACTTTTTAAAGACAATTTAAGAAAACTACAGAATCATCATAACATGTAGAACTCTTTATTCAATAACTACTCACAGGACATTATATTTTTACTAATAAATATGTCAGTATATCCTCATCATTCATTTTGTTTGGCATGGAAATTAGAGTATATGAAGGATACATATCTCTGTTGTCAATTATTATTACAGTATAAATATCCTCCCAAGTTCTAGTTATAAAGCAGTTGCAGAGATCAGAATGTAGACTGCATCAGCTAATTTAAAGTAAATACAATAAAAGATTAGAAACTCCTTTAATATTTTTTTTTCTTCAATTGTTTACTGTGATATCAAATCAGGAATCTTTCACTGGTGATGATTTTAGACAGAGTCCCATGTAGATACTGCATTAGATTTATTCTGGGTATTAAATTTTTAATCAAGGGCTTTAGACATTTTTCTACTAACAATGTATTGGACATGGTATGAGTAACTATGTGATAAGCACTGCCATGAGAAATGCACATAACTCTGGAGCAGTTACATTTTCAGTGATAACTTTTAGTGACCAAATTTGACATCAGAACTCTGAGCAATTAAAGTTTTCATATAAATTCTAAATGAAACTATTTGATAATTAGGTGATAGCAAATATTTCAGAGCATTTTGCCTTAGAATTTTTACATACTCTTCATTGTTACCCATCAGCACAGCTGAACAGCAGCTGTGAGAATAAGCAAGGAGGACAATAAACCCTGGCTGAAATTCAAATGTTTTGAACCTACTGAGAATCTACATGGCCAGTAAAAGAAATCTGTCCATGTAGAACCAACACTGAATGCATCACTTCTGTGTTTGTTATCTCTACCAGTTTTTCCCATGTGGTGCAAATTGAATCATACCATTTAATTAATGATAGTCAGAACAAAGCACAAAACAATACCTAATTCTAGACTGCAGAATACGAATAGTTCACTCAACTGCTCTGCACCCACTATGAGTAAAATACTCGCACCTAAAGGAGCCTTCTGGTTTGCCAGAAAGTTTAATGGTGATGGTCTTATTCAGATTTATTTGTCTTGGCACTTTTCTGCACACAGTAAAGACAAAAACTGCAAAACTTGTCATCAGCATTGTTAATGTTGCTATCAAAAGTACTCCCAAATTATCTGTGACAAATAGAAGGGGTGAAAGGGCTTAATAAAGTATTACTTCCCTTTTCTGAATCAATTGAATAATTCAGAGATACCTTGCAAGCAAAATAAAGCCAACTTAAAAGCACAGTTATTTAGCAGCTATAATACACCAAAGGAGCACATACAGTTACTTCTAGCTCCTCTAATTTAAACTAAATACTGTAGAATTACAGAATCACATTGAAGAGAGTCAAAGAACAGCAACAATAGTATGGTTGTCATGGATGGCACAGGTTTAACAGGAAATGTCAAGAGGTATTGGCTTACCAAGGCACTCTAAATGCTTGAATACTGGTTGTAAAGTACTGATATTCTTTCAATGGAAAACATCTCTTAAATTACTTCAGATTTTGAAGTGCTTGCTTATCAAATGCCATTTCAGGTATTTCAGGTACCTTTTTCAGGTACCTTTTTCATTTCAGGTACCTTTGCATTTTGTTTCTACAGATACAGTAGCAACAAATTATTTCAGATGAATATTTTCTTCCAGTATTTTTTCCTGTCTGTTGAGCTCTTATTACCACCATCTCTTGGGTCAGTTTGTATAGTTGCTTTTAGCTTCACATGCAGATTCTGCATATAAGATATAAAGACTTTCTAGATTAAGTCAATTCTATAGTGACTCAACACATATAAAAGACAGCTAAGGTTTAAGAGGCTAATAATGCCCGTTTACTGACCACCCTCAGAAGACTCCTAAACTCTATTTGGTGGGCTGGGCAGGCATCAGACAGAGAAAAGAATTTGCACCACCAACGTATTCACAAGTAATATCAAAAAAGAAAAGGAAAGGAAATATCCTATACAGCTGACAGACAACGCATTTCATACTGGAAGGAAATGCACTTTTTAGTGCACAATTTCCTTGTGAAACTCATTGCTAAGAAATGTTCCTGAGGTCAGAACTTTGCAGCACTCAAAGGCATAAATCTCTTTATGCTATAGGAGCACTCAGGGTCATTCTGAACATGACAGGGGAAGCAAACTGTCATCCTTTTGTCCATAATCAAATCAGGTTTGATGAAAATGAACATTTTTTATGGAGTCTAACATTTGTTTTTATATTCTTCTGGTGCAGCTCACAGCATCCAGTGTTAAGGAAACTTCCCTGCCTGACCATCCAGGAGCCACTCTGGCAGTCACTCTTGCACCACCTGAGCTGGGCCCACCTGTAGCTGGACCCTTCCCAGCTGTGCCCCCACCTTCCCACAGTCACACCAGGTTTCCTTACTGGGTGGACCCCAGGTTTCCCATAGCAGTCTCAGGTGTCCCAACCATTAAAATAATTTCATCACAGTGCAATTACAAACTAACAGCTTGAGCTGGTGTCTGAGGAGGGACCTGGAGCAAAAGGATCTCCTGGGCTTTTATCCCCTCAGCAGTCTAAGCATGGAAGGTCTGGGATCACAGGCTCCTGCCGTGTCTCAGTGTCCTGTCCCCTGGCTGGGCCACAGCCCCCCTTGTTGTGCTGAGGGTCAGCTCTTCACAGCCTCTTTGTCTGGGCTCCATCAGCCAGAGCTCCACCTGCAGCTCCCACTGCAGCTGCACCCCCAGCTACCTCAGTGAACGTGGTCCTCAACAGCAGGTATGGAAACATGCTGCTGGATCCCCACCACTACCATCTGCGCTCCCATGTGCTGCAGCAGATAAGATGTTTTGCTCAGAAAATTTTGATCTGAGACAACAGAAATATATCTAGACCAAATCTGAACTGATTCCCAACACATATCCAAACAGCTTTTCTTGCGCAGTTTTAAGTTTTTAATCTCAAAAAGGATTAGCCTATCAGGTATTACAAGCAGGTAAAGTAGAAATTCTAGTGATAATGATTAGATACTTGTTTGTTAAATGCTTCTCTAATGGACAAAATATATTAGGATTTTTCCAAAATTATTAAATGCTGTAATCAGGATATGAATTACTGAATAATAACTGAGTATACAACATCAATTACTCAATTAAAAAACAAGGTATTGCTACTTCAGTTACTCTGAAAAATACCACTTTTTTTTCCTCAATTTGCCTCAGATTTGTCTTAGAGATAATCATTCCTTAAGAAGATGCTTCACTGTGTTGGCATCAAACACCTACTCAAAAATGCACTTGACATGATGCAGCATCTAGGGCCCATAATCATCTTGGGTAATTTTTTTAGCTCCAGAGAAGTTAGTGGAAACATGCCAGATGATATACAGCATCTTGTTTCTGAATTCCTCTCCCACCCCATGTTTTCTTGACATGTATTCAGGCAAGGAAAGACCATTAGTTCACCTAGTTTAACCTCCACAGTAACAGAAAGTTACAGCAGGCTTACAGCACCAGCTCCAGCTCCCACCCTCTTCATAAATGCTACAATCTCATAGGCCAAAGTAGTTAAAAAATCCATCTGAACAAAAAATAGGGAAAGCTGTAGATGGTGGGAGAGGTTATTATGAATGTTTATTACCTGTGAGAAAAAGGTGGTTGCTGGTAAATAATATAAAGCAGAAGGTGAAAACTGGGGTAAGTTCAAAGCAAAATGAAACAAAAGAAGCAGAAGACAGGAGATATCTACTGGCAGCAGATAAAGGGTTTCACACTTATATAGCAGTATTAATAAAATGTGTAAAATGCCAGATGACTTATAACAAAGTATTTGTCTGTGCAGTCAAAGCAAAACAGTTCAAGCTGATCCTCAACAAATATGAAGCATAAAGAAATACACCAAAGAGATTTTCCGTGGGCTGAAATACATGACAGATCAACAGGTGGTGCAGGCCCAAGTAGCCAAGAGAAGAGGTCGCTTTAAGCATCAATGCTTTGAACCTGCTGTCAGCAAGGCTCAGTCCTTGTGCACAGATTTGGAGGTAATTCTGTGGCACTCACTGAGATTGCGGTCGTATCGGCACTGGGTGCTAAACGGCCACAGAAAATCCATCTTAGTGGGGTGCAGTTTGAAAAAGCTAAACCTGGTGGAAACTGAATTTTTAACAAAACAAATTGCACAGAAGTTCTTGGAGACCATTGAAGTATCGGCCCTAAGGTTTGGGAGAGGTGGAAGCAAGCTGGAAAGCAGCAGGATGGAAGTTTCTGTCAGGGCACAAGGGGCTGAGCTCTTTAGAGATAAGAATGGCAACATTAGCCTCAACTAGAACTGCTTTAAAAGTGAGTGGCACTTGTATTTTAGGCCCTACTGTATATCTCTAGTGGTAAAATAAGAAATTATGTTGCAGCTGTTAATTCATGGGCTGTTTATCTTGTTTTACCCTCCAAAAAAAATAATTGCTACTTGATTATAGTTACAAAAAGATTTTGTCATCCAGTCATATAGCAGAGGCATTTTTTCCCCTACCCACACTCAGAGGACTGATGCTGCACACTTCACAAACCAAATCATAGTACACTACTAAGATTAGGTCCACATCCATCTGATCACAGGCTTTTAGCTGCTGCAAGCCTATCATGCACCTCTAGCTTCCACAGACTATGTAGTTTTATTCTCACTTGTACAGAGCATGCAGACTGATCTAGAGATTATGAACAAACTTGGCCAGCTCCTCAGTTGAAATCCATGGAGGTCCACAAATTTATTGCTAGCTGAAAAGCTGTATTTTTTTCTGCTGTCAATTTGCCTTCCTTCAACTGAAACAAACAGCAAAGTGTTCCCCACACCTGACACATACACAGAGGTGCAAAGGCATGTGTATGCATGCATTAAGACAACATTACATGAATCTAAGGTACCAAATAATTCCTAAGGCTGACACCTAAGAATTATAACCTATTTTCCTTTGTAATGGCAATATATTTGGAAAATAAAAATAGTATTTGTTTAGCAAAAAAAAGAGGTGTAAGGTCCTTCCACTGAAACCTTTTCATAATAGACTGCCTTCTGTCAACTGCCTAAACTTTGAAAAACTTAGGTACTTTTTCACCTTTTTTATGTGGATGGAAAAAAATTGATGGGGATATATATCTCATTACTGGTTTTTTATACAGATATTGGTATCACAGCAGTTTGTTCACACATTTAGTAAAGAAAGAAAAATAAGAGCAGACATTTTCAAAACAGAATAAGCTAGAATATAAAATTACCTGGTTAATTGCAAAACAAATTCAAGTAATTAAAATAACATGACAGGAACTGCAATTGGGAACAATGGCCCTGGAGATATTTTATTTTCCATTAAATACAACCTTCTGGCTGAGACAATGGTGTCTGCATGCCAAATCTGGGACAGTGCCAGCGTGGTGCTGCTGTTGGGAAGTGCCTGCAGTGCACAGGCATTTGTTTCTTAGGTTTCTCACTCTCCTCTTTGCCTCAGTGAACGCTTAGCCTGAGCAGGTCCATTAGTGACACTGAGAGACTGGGTGGGAGATGCCAGGGCAGGGGGGTCAGGCAGTTCTGTCTACCAATCCATCTGCAGAAGTGTGGACCAGGTGAAACTGCTTTTCTGTGTCCCTGGACACAGCTCTCCTCTGTAAGAGAGCAAGTCAAAGGAGAGAGGATGGGTGAGAAGCAGGACAAAAATTTCTGCCTGGGATCATGGCATGTGTATTTTTTGGGTTAGCCCACAGCGGTCAGTGAGAGGGATAGACATCTGTTTCCCCTTCCAGTGTCTTCCTGGAGAGATGCACTTCCACATGATCTGCTAAGGTTGTTTTTATAACTGCCTTTATTAAGATGCTGCTATTCAATAGCCACAGTTTCAGTTTAGCATCTCCAATCAGTTGTTCCCTTCCACCACATTTCAGAAGGCCTGCACTGCTTGACTTAGCTGAAGAGGAGTGAGCAGGCAAAAAATTTCACTGACAAACATAAGTGAGAGTTCAGGGATATAAGCATAGCCTACACACCACATCATTGCTTGTGAGTGACACAATCACAGAATGTACTGAGTTGGAAAGGACCCACAAGGATCTCTGAGTCCAGCTCCTAGGTGAATGGCTCATTCAGGGATCAAATCCACAACCTTGGCACTATTAGCAACATGCTTAATCAACTGAGTTAATCAGCCAAGCCCGACTTACCCAAAGCAGCCACCTGAATATCCTATTAGAGACAGCAGCTACCAAAACAAAGTCTTGCAGGAGAGCACTTCAGCTAGTAAAAGAACATGGAGGGAAGACGCCAGCTTCCACTTCATTAGTTCCTTTCCATACCAAAACCAGTGATATTTCCTAAGGTCTACATGCACAGATTTAGCACACTCATTACCTGGGGGTGGGAGGGAAGGACACATTGTGCACATCCATTACACAATGCTTCAGAAATTTTCTGTTGGACAAATAAAAAACTTTGGTCTATCCAAGTGAGTCACATAAAAGATAACATTCATGTTGGTTGTCAAGTAAGGAAATGTAAAGGAGCATGAAACTCTTGCTAATAATGATCCTTGGTCATTGCTTACCAGCAAAATATGTTCAAAATAATAGTATAGGGGGAAAAAAAGGTAATATATTTTATAAAAAATAAAAACACCATTACTAACATACACTTTTACTGCTAACTTTAGAAACCTTAAAAATCATAGCACCTCACTAGGTGCTTTAGGGAAGTTTGTCAAAATTCTTTGCATTTTGCAAATACAATTCAGCAATTTTTCCAAACTCACATATGAATTTCAAGAGGAATTTAGGAGGAAACCAGTAGTAATAAGAGACTGTCAGTCAGATTTGTTAGGAAGTGATTAGGACCCTGGTTTTCTTGTAGACCCCTGTGCAGCTAGAGTTATCCGTTGGAGTCTGCTAAGCTACTGATTACTCTGATTAAGGAATTCCCCTTGCCATCTTTGAACAGAAGACAGATTTCACTGAAAAGTTTTGTAAACTTTTCCTAAAATTCTGAGACTCTCTAGTAAACACTTTCAATGTTTCCATATTTCTTAATGTGCAGACTGACACACTTCAAAAATATCTGGCTTTCAATAAATAGGTTAATAATTCACATTTAATAAGTTTACCATTGTCATTTATGAAAGGAAGTAACTACCCTTGTCAATATTCTCTAGCAGTGTTGCTCTGCTCCACTGCTCATATAATGGGCACTTGGCACATGGTATCTCCCTTTAAAATAAACAGAGAGATCCTCTATCTCTCTATGTAATATGGATTATGAAGTAAAATTTGAAGCACCCAGCACCAGAAATGAAGGATTTCATAAACAATTCAGCTTCTTCTTTGGGTCATCAGCTCTGGTCTAAGCTTTCAAAAGCAATGCAGGGTTTAACTGAAAAATATGGGAGTGCTGGCAATGGCATTTTTTGGTTTTACCTTTATAAACTTCTACTGTTCAAACTGCCAAATTTTCCTTCCTATCCTTTTCTCTGTCTCACAACACCAGCAGGAAAGCAGTTATGTTGCTACTGGGCTTCTTTCTTTTTCCACTGGCCACCCGATGACATGATGTGTCCTTTGAAATTATTTTCTTGAAGCTCTTGGGGATCAGTGCTGAAGTCTGCCAAAGTGCACAGCTGCCTCCCACCCCCTACAAACCAACCAAGTAGACTCTCTTTGAGGAAGCAATATTTATCCTTGCTGAGAGAAAGAACTGCAGACTTTGCTGCTTAAGGAGCTTTTGCACTCAATTTATAAAAAGCTGACAATCAGTCTGCCCAGCCGAAAACACTATGACACATGGGCCAGTTCAGAGAAGATAAAAGAGAAGTTTTTCTTGAGATCAGCTCCTCCTCTTGCAATCAGAATGGAGAGTACTTAGGAGTAAGAGTGTCTGCACTTTTAGATATTTAATTTGCATTTGCATATGAAACATCAGAGGTACGAGCTCTTAGCTATGGAGAGGCAATCTTAATCTAACAGGGATTGCCTGTATCTTTATAGTCAAAAAGTAAGCTCTGGAATCACCAAAATAAACAAAAAAAATTGGAACAAATTTAGACAGCAGCTGCAGACTGGAGTGTGTGTATGTCCTTGAATCTGTTTTCATAACAATTCATAACTATGCATAGAGAAAATGAGAAAAGTGCTAAATTTTTTCTTCTTAAAAGATTGTTAATTTTCATCTTTGTAAAGTGAATCAAAAGTGAATCTCAGTGATGGCATTTTCCTTTCAGTTATGAAAGTTATGCAAGGAGCATGTGAAGAACAAAGAAATGAAGACTCCATCCCTAGGTCTCTGAGAGTGTCACAATAAAGCCATGATTCAAGGATTGAAATCATACAAATGTCAAACACTGGGTTGTAGCAGACAAAAATAGATGGGAGGCAACAAAATACAGAAAACCATTTTCCAAGAAAACTGAGACCAATTCAAATTTCAGAAATGGCATCAGTTTTATTTAAACAGAGGAAGGAGTCTTAATCCAAAATAATCTGAATTGACATTCATGTAGGTTACCCCATCATTCTCCCACTTGACTTTGGCTTATTCTGGTATCCCTTCACACGATTTAGAATAAGAAAAATTAAATTAATATGCTTTGGGGTAATATAACTTCAGAATTATATATATTCTTGTGCAATAACTTAGGTACCTTGTCTGTCAGGAGAAGCTCAGAGAGCTGCAATTGTTCAGTCTGGAGAAGGCAAGGGAGGGTGAGTATGAAGGGAGAATTATGCTTGTGTAGATAAACTAGAGGGGAGTAAAGAAGACAGAGGAAGATTTTTCTCAAGGGTATCCAGTGAGCAGATAAACAGCAAATAGCACAAATAGAATCACAACGAATACCACTTAAACACTAAAAACTCCCACACTTTTGCTGTGAGGGCAGTCAAACTGTTGAGCAGGTTGCTCGGAGAGGTTCTGGAGACTTCATTCCTGAAGATATGAAGATATGCAAATCCTGACTGGTTATGGGCCTGGGCAACCTGCTCTAAGAGACCCTGCTTTAATGGATCAGTTAGTTGATCTCAGAGGTACCGGTCACAGAAATGCTGTAGTTCTGTAAATGAACAACCTTCGATAAAAACAACAGACATTAGGAGAAAAACAAAACAAAATTAAAAAAAAAAAGAAAAAAACAACAACAACAACAAAAAACCACCACAGAAGGGAAATATGTATTCTAAAATTAATTTCATTTAAGGTAAAAAATGCTAATCTCAATGTTTAGATTCTTATTCTCTCTTATCTTATCTACATATGTATTAGTGCTCATTGTAGGAAGAATGTATGTGGTGGGGGAAAGACTACTTAAATGTGAGAAACATAGCGGGGAAGAAGGAAACAGGAGATTTCATGGAAGCTAACCATTTAGTAAATGTGAAGCAACAGAAGCTCTCCTGAGCTCTGAACACTGCTTGACACAATGCAGCACCACAGAGCTCTGTGAAATCTGTGTCTTTCTATAAACAGTATCTTGCCTTGGAAGGGAAACCTTGCTGTTTGTCTAAGACTGTGTCATTTGAAAATTTAATATATAGCACTGTAAGGATGGTATCAATAGAATGTGGGTAAAAGACATGACATGGGATGGATGCACTGTGGATCAATTCTGCAAGCCTGTCTGGCAAAGGCTATGGGAACTGTATGAAGACTTCAGATGTCAAAAGCAGTCCTTATGGGTATCCAAAGCCTGTAACTACTAACACAGGGAACGAGTTAAATTTTCAGTTTTGTAAAAAGGTTTTGCACTACTGATGTGAGGCAAACAGCTGGCCTGTTGAGGTCTGGTGCACCCTCTGGTCCTTCTCAGCTTGCAGATAACATTGCTTGCCCCAGTGTGAAACCGATTATACCAAATATAGTACCAGTATAAAATAATATAGCACCATTTCCACTGATTTCAGAAATCTAAGCACCAGGCCTGAAGAGCCATTCTCTTTCTTTCTAATGAACATTCAATTAAATTATTCAAATGTTTTTCAATCAAATACTTTAATTTCTTTGGAATCCCACCACCACTGAAGATAAAATGTCATTGCCTGTAGTTCATTATTTCCTAGGAACTTAGTTAAACTCACTTAAGTATTTGAGTATGTAAATTAATAGACTTCATTCTTCACCTGTTTCCTTGGATTTCTCTATCCATGAACTGTATTTTTTTCTTGATGTTCTATGAAACTGACCGCACTACTGCTAGTGGAAATAATTTTACCATGTGTACTAATTTTACTAAACTGAATCTCAGTGTTTCTGCTGCCTGTCATTTCAAGCAGTTTCTCTTTGAGACATGCCATAAGGAAACCTCCTCTAGTTCAGACCTTGGCCAAGGAACCAGAGTGATGTGTCTCTATACTCTCTGACTGGCTAAACATCATGGTTCAGCTCATCCTTCAGTTTCATCCTTCAATTCCACATCACCAAAAGGGTGGGGACAATATGTCTTTTCTGCTGGCTTGGACTCCTGCCTGAGAGGAGGACAAGACCTCTGCAACAAACACCACCTTTCTTGGTAAACACCACAATATGGCCTGTAAGGTCTTGAACAAAATGACTGAGAGGTCGTGCTGCAGCTGTTTGACTCAGAACAGAGAGATGGTCAGTGTTTAACCAAGACAAAGAAGGCCCCTGGAAACTTTGTCCTGAGTTTCGAATCTTACAGCAGTGCTGAATAGGGTGATCTGTACACTAACCCATGCATGCTGAACTAGTTTAGTGAGGAGATATCTTCACAAATTTTACCCAACGATCTGCCTCTGCAAGGCTCATCCACATTAGTGACCCCCCTGGCATGAGTAGGCATTTTAATAGTGCTGTGTGTATATAGGTTGCTTGGTCTAGTCCTGGTGTTTGTTCTTTGCAAAACCATAAAATAACCAAAAGAATTCAAAATCTTTGTCTGTGATATAATTATTTGGCTAGAAAATTTGTCTCTGTGTATGCATACATGAACAATAATATTAATTCACTTATGATAGTTTTTTTTAATTGCATGGATTTTAAAAGGTAACTACATTATACAGTGTACCCAGCTCCTGTTCCTTCCTTACACAAAAAGAATTCATTATCTTTCTTCTTTAATTTGGAAAAACAATAATTTTTACTTGCTTTGGCAATGTTTTGCAATGTAATCATATCAGAAGTCTAGTATAAACAACAGCATTTTTAGTATGAAATACTGTTATTTTATCATTTCTGGTAACTTCTTCAATGTGCCAAGCCCAAGAGGTAAAAGCTTTCCACCCTCACACTGCATTGCAGTCTGGCTGGCACAAGTGAAAGGCAAGAATTTCAGGAGAGGATTTAGGTGACCATGCACTCCAGAAAGACTTCTCCAATTATACCAGTTGCAGAATACTGGCAGGTCTTTTCTTTGTCCATCCAGCCTGCAGGGATGAGCATTTGGACAATCTTTTGGCCCTATCAGAACCCAATGATATTCCAATAATCTATACTTAACCACCCTCTGAGCTGGAAATCTTGCCCACATCTTTGGAAATTCAAATTTTCAGTGAAATGCAATGAAAGCTCTACCGCTTCAGGGGCTTGTGTACTAACACAGAAAACTGAGAAAGAGCAAAAGCAGAGAGAGAAAGAGGGGTGCTGAAACTGGCACCATAGTGTGCTAATACAGCACCAGACAGGGCAGGAGGCACTGAATGATGAAAAGCACAGTGGGAAGAAGAAATGACACAGTCATGAAGAAGTCGAATAAAAGTAATTAAATGGGAACTAATGAGATTTGCCAAAACCCTAATGACACAGTCAGAAGGATGGGAAATCAGTGGGCATTCACCTCCTGTGAGAAAGAAAAATGTGCATGTGCAGAAAGCCATGACAGAGAAACACAAGACCATGGATGGGAAGTCCTCTGTGTAGAGTAAGATGAAGAATAGTTCCTCTGAAAGCATTTGACTAGAACAAGAGGTAGCAATGACTCAAGATGAGGCAGGATCAAGGCTGAAACAAGGTCATGGGTCTGAATGACAAACAGCCCATGCTGCTGACAGAGATGGCTTGAGACACTGTGGTGGTGCATTCCCCCTTAACTCCTTTGCAGGCTGCAGTGCTCTCTGAGAAAATGCTTGTTAGGTGTCATCCTTGAAAATGCCACCTGGGCTCAGCTCTTTCTGAGCTTGTCAAAAAACACTGTCTCTCTCAGGAACTCCTAATAAGCTTCTGTTTTTTCCAAGACCAGACTTGGAAAATATTCCTTTGCTCTGAATGGCATAACATTCCTATTCTCACACTTTCAAAGAAAGTGCCAACACAAACTGTGGCCAGGATGAAACATTGTTGTGACTAAATTCCACTTTCTTGCCACCCTATAAACAGCGGTTCAGAATGGGGCCTGTTGGGAGATGCAAAAGCATCTGAAGTGAGTGTTTTCTCTGACCTCTGAGGTGAGTTTTTCCACAGGTGCCCTATCTTGCACTGACTATATCTGTGTGCATACCCTTTGCACATATGTTATAGCAAACCTGGAAGTTAGGTTAAGTTATAATTTAGGATAAATGCCGTTATTTCTCAGTTAGATTGTTACGGTTAGATTATTAAGGTATAAGTTATGTTAAAGTACTGTTAAGTTTAAATATTGTTAAGCTTTAGGGTGCATTTTTTTACTCTTATTTACACTGTCTTTACACACATATTCTTATGTAGTTTCAATTCATTTCCGTTTTAATTGCCTGGGTTTTTTTGGTTTTGTTATTGCTTGCTTCCCCCCTTGTAGTGCCTCAGTTGCGCTTTGTAAGTAGAGTGAATCCTGCCAATGAATCTGTTGTGCTTTGTAGTTTAATATTAAATCTGACTTTTGCTCATACCCTTGCTGGTGATTTTTTGAGCAATCTCAAACACACTTATTCAGGACAGATATAAAGGTGGTTTTACAGCAGAATGGTTTCAAAAAGTTTTGGTTTTAACAATGCCAAATGAGTCAAAATTCACAAGCAATGGTAATATAGTCCACAACTATATTACCTATATTATAACTATATTACCTATAGTATAGGTTGGACACACGGTAACAGAACTTTTAAAGGGCCATTGATACATCAGGACTGAGAAATGAAATCAAAATTACATTTCTGCCCAGAGACTACTCCAGGATATAAAAAAAAGAAGGAAAAGAAAAACATCAGATCTCTGTGGAAAATCAGACAGAACAGGAATACCTACTGAAAATATACCAATGGCTGGGCATTTTCATTTCTTGGAACAGACACCAGGTTTTCTTCCTCTTATGGGGTGAATATTTGGCAGGCTGCACTATCTGAACTTGCTTAGGAGTAGTAATTATCAATTAAGCAATTTGAGTAAGTAAATGAAATATTCACATTCCTAGTTTGCTTTCAGGCAGTAAGTTAGTTATCAATATTTATTTACTCCCTCAGTATTCACAACCACTTGTGGTAATTTTCAGTCCCCCCAAGTAAACAAAAAATAATAAAAATACTATTTTAAGAATTTTAAACTACTGTGTAACTTATTCCCCTCTTTCAGAATTCATTTTCTCTACTTTAATTATATTCCTCTACTAAAATGTGTTTCAAAGTACTTCATATGAAGGCTAAACAAAACAACATCCTAAACTTGTGCCATTTATTATGACAATCTGTCAACTTGTTGTGACAGGTGTAGCAGATTAGTAGCAAAAGCTGAGCAGCAAAGGCTGGCTGACTGACTTTTGTTTTAACAGATTATACTCTTGCTTGGCTACATTTTTAAGAGTGATCAGAACTAGAAAGACCATTTCCAAAATAATTAAAATTTCCTTAAAGCTGCAATGTAGGTAGTGTTGCAGTCTTGAGGGAAGAAGAAAAGCCATAGCTTTATCACCCACACAAGGCTTTAGAAAAGACATGAACTTGCTTGCATGCAGGAAATTTGGGATGCAGATGTCTTCCTGATACTTTAGGTATCACTGCACAGCCAAAGTGCTCAGACAGACATAGGTCCTGCAAAAAAAATCACAATTTTGCTCAAATGTATGGAAACCATAAACCTGGAAATTTCTTGCTGGGAAACAGAAATGGTAGTAAGAAGTTTCTGGAAACAAATTGGCAGGCAGCCTCTGGCTGGCTCTGCTCATGACTTCAGCACCATCAAAAGCCAAATCTACCAGACATTAGTCCATGACCATGAAGACCTTTGCCAAAACTCAAAATATTTCTGGTCTGGAAATGTGCACACCAGTACAGTCAAAACACACAAAGTGTATTTGAATGACATCAGCAATATCCCAGACAACCAGTTTTCCAGAATTCACTAGCCACATACTTGACTGCACCAATAAAAACCAGAGACTGAAGCAAGGAGATCAAAACAGTACTGGAGGTAATACTCTCAGATCTGTTTTTTGTTTTCCTGCAAAAAAAAGCAGCCAAACAGATTAAAGATTAGTACAGTTCACAGCAAAAAGCCATTATTATAGACTTGAAGTGCACAATACCTCTTAAAAATGCTATTTTTCAGTAAACATCGTATTTATACATTGTGACAATCATTTAATCAGATAGCAACCTGATGAAGATGGATCAATTAGTGATGCAGAGGCTGTACTGGAATCAGGAAACATGACAAGACTTAAGATAGGGAGATAGAAATAAAAGCTGCATATAAAGATAGTCAAGCAATTTATGTCTGTTTTCATCCAGCAGAAGGAAGTGTTAAGATAGAGGAGACTTTTTTATCTTGTGCTGTGCAAACATCACACAAGATATTTTAAGAGAGGACCTTTACTTCCAGAAATGCTGTGAAATCCTACAGTTCAAGAAAATGGCCTTTCAAGTATCCTATTCTAGGCTTAAACTTAAAATAAATACAACAGTAAGAAGTTGTGAAATGCCATGAAAAAAATGCAACCAAAGAATTTAGAGTTCTTGCATGCTCTTTTTTTCCTGGACCCCAAAGCCAGGCAAAAGCCCAGCCCAGGCAGACAAAGAGAAAGGGAAAATAATTGTCTGACTACTAGTCAGTACTTTCCAGACTCAGTGGAGAACACCAAAAGTTGTTGGATACTCTTCTGTAGCAGAAGACAAGAGCTGGTACTTCTAGTGGTGCTCAGGGTACCATTGGCTCTCATATCCATGCCCCAAGAAGGGTGACACACCTTTCGTACTTCCACCTTGCACAAAGCCCTTCTTAGGTCACATCAACAGCTGTCATTAAATTCTTGAGTTTTTCTAACTAACATGACAGGGAGTCTGGAGTCAAGAGTCCAGAAGAGGAAAATTAGAAAAAGAAGGCATTTTTGAGATCTCTAAAATGTGCTAAAATGAAAAAAATACTCCTAACATTCCCATAAGATATTTTAATTCAGAAGGATTGGCTTATCTAGAATTGCCTCCACTCTATTCAGGTCTTAGGAAAACTCTGGTTTTTACTTCAAAAGAAAAATCAGAAGGGCCTTTAGAATGCTTTTCATTTTTATTTCCCTGTATTAAGCCACTCACAAATGCTGTATCAACAAAAATGCCATTCTACAAGACAGATTACAAAGTCTGTAGAAATTAAATAATTCACTAGTAAATCTGAGAGACTTCTGATGAAGTCTCATACCATATTTCACTATGCTTGATATAATTTTGTACATGCAAATGCTCACTTAAATGACATCCAGTAAAAATTCACAGAAGCAGTTGTTTCACAAAAAAAATTATGAGATTCAGCTCAAAAGTCATACTGCTGTCCAAAAGTCCTGTTACCATTACAAAGTTTTCTGATTCTGTTCTATATGCTACATTTTCACAAGACTTCCCTGGAGCCATAAAAGCTACAAGGCTGCCAAAAGAGTTTCTACTTCAGCAGGTCTTCAGAGGAAACCTAATTACTTATATGCATACTAATGTATAGAGTCAGAATCAGACAGAACACAGTGGGCAAATACCACTACCCATTTCGTCCATGCTGTCTTATTTTCAGTCTCTAGAAGGTATGATGCTGTGGTGTTCAACTCAAGGCATGAATGCTGGTAGTGTGTTTTGAGAAGACAGATGGCTGAAAAATTACCTACCCTATCCTGATTTGTGTCCTTCCTCCTGTGAAAAAAGGGTAATTTCTTCAGCTCCACAGTATTTTCAGTGTGTATAGATGTATGAAAATATCATAGTTCTCGAGAAATTCTATTAATCAGGGATGCAATTTAGACTATAAAGTTGTCTTTAGAACAAAAGACTGGAAATTAGATTTTTTAGCTCCCTACAAAAAACAGATTGTGCAAAGCAAATGCCTACAGATATTAGCAAATGCCTACAGGTATTAGCAAAGTTTAATCTTGAGAGACATCACTTTGAATTCTATTATGAAAAAGAAAATATAACCAGTTGGATTATTATTACTCTGCTTATCCTCATCTTCATTCTGCATCTTCAGTTTCATAGAATGGCTTGTGTTGAAAAGGACCTTGAAGATCATCTTGTTCCAACCCCTCTGTCATGGGCAGGGATGGCATTTACTAGAACAGGTTGTTCAGGGCCCCATCCAGCCTGGCCTTAACCATTTTCAGAGGTGACATATCCATAGCTTCTTCAGGCAACCTGCTACACTGCCTCACCACCCTCTGAGTAAAGAATTTCTTCCTAATATCTAAACTAAACAGCCCTCTTTCCGTTAAAACCATTGCCCCTTGTCCTATTACTATCTGCCCATATAAAAAGTCCCTCTCCCTCTTTTTATCCACATAGAGAATTTAACAACTGCAGAGCAATTAAGCTGGATTTCTGATACGTCTGTGTACTTCAATATAGAAACAAAAGGAAAACAAACTGCCTGAGCAGATGGAGCAAAAGTGCATTCAGAAGTGAATGAGCCATAACATAACATGGACAAACTTAAGTCAAGTAAGAAAGACCATGAGAAAACAGGGAAAGGAACTGTTCAGGAAAGTTCACCATTGCAGAGACATTTACTTCCTTGTCCTTTTTTGTTAACCTGAAATCATGGCAGGGCTGACACAAAGCTGTTCTCATGACAATTTTCTAGATTCTCCTGTTAGACCACTGTTAAGTGGTACTGGCAATGTAATATTTCAGGACCTGGAAGTAAAGCAGCACACAACCTGACTCAAGGCATGCAGGACAAAGCTAAGGTAACTGGAAGCTGAACCAGTTTGCACCTCTACCAAATACTGGCAAGTGGCAACAGCTGGTTGCTTGGCTGAGGAGCTGGGAGTCAGGGCACAAGGACAAACCAGTGGGGCTGAGCTGATGCACGGCTCCCAAGTGATGGGGAGCCCCTGGCACCCCAACACCACAACCACAGGCTAATGGCTGCACCATGCCAGAGATGGACATCAGTGTAGGCAGACAAGAACTGAGGAGAAAGCTGGAATGCAATGACGCCCTCAGGGCCCTGACGTTAACTTCACAAGATTCATACTTTGTCCATACTGCCCTACTTGATCAAATATCTGAGATGTTCAGGGCACCTGCAAAACAAATGGAAAAGGTGCTAAAAGGAGAAAAGGACTAATAAAGAGGAGAAGAAAGAGCAGAGGAAAAATGCCAGCTCTGAGGCTCTTAGCCATTTTTGTAGAGATGATGCTAATCATTGATAAAATTTATTATTTATGAGCTTCTTTCTGATGTTTCAACAGAGGGGAAGAAGTTCAACGCAACCCCTCTGCTGTCCTTTCAGGAATACTGTACCTAAGTGCAAACAAATACATCTCCATAGCTGCAAAACGCTATTAAAAACAAACAGTCCAGGCAGGCTGATGTACCTACAACAGTTTTCACTATCTTCATTTCATAACTCTGTCTTGGGATGTTCTTGTGCTGCAGATGCCCAGGATATCATAAACTTTCCTCATGGAGGTTAGGTAACTACTTTTGGGAACCATCAGAACTTAGACTATGAATTGTCGTTTTACGCTGTTAAGACCACCATTTAAGCACTCTGCATACATAGAACTTGCAGAGAACCCATGACCTCCTGGAAAGAAGTGGGACTTTTCTGGTTTTTGTTCTTTATCCCAAGCTCTGGGATGCAGAGAAATGGCTTAAACTCCCAAACTGTAACAAGTTAATTCTGGTAATGAAGCTCAGATTTTCTGTGATAAGTATATAACTTCCACTCAGCTAAAAGTTTAGACATCAGTATCCATCTAGAATCACACTAAACAGCACAGTATTCATGGGACAAACACTTAATAGGGCAAATAGACCAAGGCAGTCAGTTTAAAATGAGGCCACCATTCGTCCTAAATCCACTTAATCTAATAAAACTTTGGCTTTCCAGAACACTTTGTTTAAGAAAGTGTGGTTCACCTTGTTGGCCCATGCTGTGCATAAGGAAAGAAATATTGCTTCCTACTGTTATGGAAACTTCCCAGACTGACCATCCAGGAGCCACTCTGGCAGTCACTCTTGCACCACCTGAGCCAGGACCAAGATATTCCCAGGTACACCCCTTCCCCCACACTCACACAGTCAGATCGGGTTTCCTTAAGGCATTGACCTCAGGTTTCCCACAGCAGAGTCTCTACATCCAGATCCTCTTGGTGCAATGACGAAACAACAAACCAGCAGCTCAAGCTGGTGCCTCTAAGAAGGGACCCAAAACAAAGACTCCTGGGAGCAATTTTGTTTTTATTTC